>CAUYQV010010409.1:0-20654 GCA_963574575.1 Galagoides demidoff | reverse complement strand
AGGCGGAGGCAGGAGACTCGCTTGAGCCCAGGAGTTGGAGGTTGCTATGAGCTGTGATGCCACGGCCCTCTACCCAGGGGGATAGCTTGAGATTCCGTCTCAAAAAAAAAAAAAAGAGCTTGTTCCCTCCATCCAGAATCTCTTAATTTTGTACTTTGCAATGCCCAAGTGCCCTGTTCTCTTAAGCCAGAAAGGTGAAGTCTGGCGCCCTCTCGTGGCCCTCCATTTTTAAAAGAAAAATGCAATGAGAAGTTTTGTCCTGAGAAAATCATATCCAGTAAATAGGATCTTGCCTCTCTCTGGAGGAACGTTGTTTTATTGACACTCATTGCTTCTAATGCTAGCCATGTTTCTTAATAATTTCAAATCAGAATCTTCTACCCACCCAAGACGTAGTCACGTTACTTGTAATTTCTCGATTAGAAGCTGAAGAATGGACTTTTGACATCCTACAGAGTTGCTCTAAAGAAAGAGAATTAAAATAAATGAAATGAGAAATTAAAGCCCATTTATATAATAATTCTACTGCGATGGCAGGTCTAGTTCATTTGTCATATAAGAAACTTTGTGATATAGCCTCTGTGTTTCCCTCTAGTTTCTTCTCCCTTAGACCCCTTCCCCATCCTCATGTCCTCTTGACTCCCATAGGTCGGTTGTTCATCTTTCAAAACTATTTAAGCATCATTTCCTTGATAAAACATTTTCTGGGTTTAAAAAACACTGTCTGGCTCAGCACCCATACTCAATGGTTAGGATGCCGGCCATATACACCAAGACTGGCGGGTTTGAACCCAGCCCTAGCCTGCTAAACAACAATAAAGGCAACAAAAAAAAATAGCCGGGCATTGTGGTAGGCGCCTGTAGGGAGGCTGAGGCAAGAGAACTGCTTAAGCCTAAGAGTTTGAGGTTGCTGTGAGCTGCACTCTACTGAGGGTGACATAGTGAGACTCTGTCTCAAAAAAATAAGTAAAGTAAAATAAAATATAAAATAAAAACATTGTCTCTTTCTTCCTTGGTGCTTCTGCCTCCTCCCAGTCTTCTAGAATGTCTGACAACTCTTACTGTACTTAGCAATGTATTTATCTGAATTCTTCATTAATGTTTGGGCTCCTCGAGCACAGAGTTTCTGTCTTAAGGAAGTGAATTCTCATTCCCTTTCACCCAGTTCTTAGCACCGAGGTGCAATAAGTATCAATTGCATTTACTATAAATTGAAGAGCAAGAGAGAAAATCGCAATGGAAACAAAAAACAGCTAAAAAATAGCAGTTTCTCTACCGACCCCCCAATTTTTGTCCCTTTTGCTCTCAGTACAGAGACTATTGAGGCAGCATCACTTCCAAGAAGCCAAGAAGCCTGCAGGTGCCCTCAACATCTAGAAGATGAAAAAGTACATTCTCCACAGCCCCTCTTTGTACTTTGGGAAGTTTTGAGTCAAACTTAGCCCTTAATGTAATTGAAAGTTAAACAGAGCTAAAAGCACTGCTCCAATATAAATACATGAAAACTGCAGGACTCCGTGTACTGATAAAGAAAATGAGCTCAGAGGGAAGATACTTACCCTAAGTCACACAAGTCAGAAATGATGGGGCAGGCCCCTGAATCCAACTCCAAGCTCTGTCCTTTTCATCAGTATGGTACTTTCTTTGGTCAGGGACCTCTACTCCTGCACCGGACATTTGGGCTGTCTGTGTACACACATACAAAAATATTTCAGTCAATATTAAAACTTTATTTAGAGACTACAGACACCCCTCATTAACTCTGTGCATCCTCAATTCTAGTGCTCAACTAAGATCAATTAAAACAAAAATGTCTCCTAGGCTCCCCGCCTCCAAAATGAAACAGAACCACTAAGCACATTCATGTGCCTGGCAGAGCATCCAGAGTGTTGTAGAAGCACCTGGCGTGGCCAGGCCTGCACTCCAGCCCACGCTCAGCCATTTATCAGTTACATGGTGCTAAGCAATTTACTCTTCTCTGCTTTAATTTCCTTATATATAAAATAGATTTAAAAAATGTGTGCGGTGAGAGAATTCAGTGAATGTATGTGCACACAGCCTCACATACGGTTCACTAAGTTTAGCTATTATTATTTGATGAATAATTCCAGTTATATACATTGCCCTCTCTACACTGGTAAAATCCATTGCACGATATTTTATTTTTCTTCATGATGTGTGATTTCTTTAAAGTTTATCTCACCTACTGCTCAGAACCTTCATTCTTGTCTCTTTCCAATTCTAAGTTAAGAAACCATTTCACTTCCATCTCTCCAGGTAAGTAAGAGCTTCTTTATTGCTCCACATGTCCCATTTCTTTAGTACTGGGGCTCGAGGCAAGCAACTCTTAAGTTACAGCTAAGATTTCTGCCAATATAGGAAAGAGAAGCCCTGTCTATTTGCTTCTCAGAGGCAGCTTTTTCCTAAACATGGCTGCCCCAAAGGGAAGTGGATCTGAGGGACACTGATTACCTTTGATTACTTTTATCTCCCGTAAATGGCTTTATCTCTTTGTGCTCTCATCTCTCTCAATACCATTCATGATACAAATATCCCTGGATGGATTATGGAACTAATGGTGCCCTCTGACCAACTGGCTTCTGTATCCAAAAGGAAGCATTAGGAATCACAGCTTCCCGAGCTCAGGACTTCTACTAACCAGTGTTGCAGGCAGCAGTGTTTCCCCTTTACAATACACATATTTTGTTCCTAACCAGATGGTATTTGCCTAGGTCTTAGGCAACAGTCCTATCAGACAGCGTTTGTTTTCTTCCTGGAAACCAAAAGGAATACTTCTTTTAGAGCAAGGGAGTAAACCTTTATCTAGAGGCAGTGAACAAATATGTGGTGAAATCTTTGCACTAAGGTTCTGAAGAAGCGTCAATCCTTTTGATGCCATTTCAAAGAGAAATTCAGTTGAAAACTTCCTAGAAAAATACTAATTAATAATTAAGTTTAGAACTAACCAGATTTGATGGTTAATAATGACAAGCTTAAATTTACTAATGCAGCGGCATCTCAAAACTAGTGCTTGTCATACACTTAGTGTGTGAATTCTACAAGCATTAATAATGATGACTCAGGATGCTTGGACAGCAACAACCTGCTGTTTCCTTCACAGTGCTGGTAAAACTGTGGATCCGCAGTCTGCTAGATTTCTTTAAGAAATTTAAACCAAAAAAAAAAAAGAAATTTAAACCAAGGGGAAGGAATCTTGCAGTGCTGAGGGATGGAACCTTGGGTGGCTGCTAGAACCTCAGGGGAGGCAGCTGAAGTAGCTGTGGGTGGGTTGAGGGGATGGTACAAGAAGCGAGTATGGTATCATCAAGAATTTATTTACGTGGAAGTCAGGAGTGGGTGGAGCAAGATGGCAGACTACAGATATCTCATTGCTGCCTACTTGTGGTGAGACAGGGGAAGTGGACTTTAGCCACCACTGGCTGGGGGAATCTGTCCAGAAACATCACTCCAGGGGCACACTGAAGCAGCGAGAGACCTCAGTAGCCAATAAGGTTTGGAGCTGAAGAAAATTGACATGGAAGGCAGGTGTTTGGTATGGGCAGAGGCCAGTGGTTGGCCAGCTCTCCCACAGAGGTCTGGGGACAGGGAAAGGGCTATCCCACAGTATTTTGATTTGGGACTGGGCTGCTTTCTAGAGCAGAAAGTAGATTTGAACAGCATCTAGCAGCCAAGGTTGAACACTGGGCGGAGTAGTTCTCCCATTGGTTTGGCTGCTGGTGCGGTGCTGCCACTGTGGAAAAGCAACCTGATAGAAGGAACAGTCTGAAGGATCCTAATGCATGGCTGACTCTGGTGCACCTGCTGAGCTCAAGGAGCCATCCTTGGGTCAAGCTGGCCCCCCAACCCGGGCCACTTAGTTGTCAGGGAACATTGTTTGATGGGCAGTCCTGGGAAGTCTGGCAAGAGCTTTAGGACTTCTAAGACTGAATGCTGACAAAACAAACAGACCTGGATTGAGGGTAAAGAAGCCAGTCTCCTTTGCAACTAGAGAGTGACTTCTGACCCCTGTTATATCCAGTAAATCCAGAGTGCGTTCTCCATCTCCTAGTGCCACAGTGCTGCTTGGTGTCCAGGCAATATCTTGCAATATGTATGTGTACACACACACACACACATACAGAGTGGCCATAAAGTTTGTATGCTAAATTGTACATGAACTTTATGGCCACCTTGTATGTATGTAATATATTGCTTTACATTTTTTGCTTCTTTCTTCAATTTTTTTTCCTTAGTTTTTTTTCTTCTTTCCTTTTCCTCTTTTGTTGTTGATGTTGGTTTTTATTTAGTTTTTTCTTTTCTTTTGGTTAGGATGTATTTTTATTTTTCCATTCTTTACCCTTTTCAATAGCAAGGACTCCCTCATTTTTGTTATGTTTTTTCAGCCTTTCAGTCTTTCTTTCTTTTTAATTTCTCCCATATTCTCTCTTTCAGTAGAGATTTTTCTACTTTTTTCTTCTCTCCTGCATAAATTTCTTTTTCTTTCTTTTTTTCTTTCTAGACAGAGTCTCACTATGTTGTCCTCACAGTAGAGTGCTATGGCATCACAGCTCACAGCAACCTCCAACTCTTGGGCTTAAATGATTCTCTTGCCTCAGCCTCCCATGTAGCTGGGTCTACAGGCTCTCACATAAATTTCTTAGAAACAGCTAAGATATCCCTTTTTTCTTTATTTTACACAATTATATTTTAAACCTTGTTTTTTCCCCTGTTTTTTCTATCATGAGGACCTGGGGGGCAGGTCACAGCATTGATCTGCCTGGACAATCATGGAATTGGTCTAACTCAAGGAGGCCATAAGATAATGGTCATATGTGTCCTTTTAGCTTCGGAATTTGGAAAGAAGGTACTAGTAGCTCCCCACTGCAACACCCTACTAATTTTTTTTCCTACATTTGGCAGAGGTAGGGTCTTGGTTTTTCCCAGACTGGTAAGGAGCTCCTGCATCAAGGAGCAAATCATCCTGGCCCCACAAAGTCCTAGAGCTGTGGATGTGGTTAAAGTACCTAGCTAAACACCACCATTTCTCCTGTTGCTCTCTTTCTCTCTTACTGTCCTATGTCACTCCTTTTCTTTAATTCTATTCTACCACCCCTTCTTTTTTTTTTTTTCTTTTCCTCTTCATCTTTTTCTTTTCTTTCTCTCTTCTTATTTTTTACTCTCATCTTCCTTTTGGCCTTATATCAAAAGGCCACTTCAACACATAAGCTCCAAGACAAGGTAATTTTAAGTGATAGAAGTACTGAGAAAGAAAAGGTAGGGGAAGGAAGTGAACAAGAAGAAAACATACAAGGAGCAACTAACAGAAAAATTCTGGCAACATAAAAAACCAAAACAGAGCAAACTCCCCAAGGGATTATGAGGTAGCTATAGTAGAAAATTAAATGGAAATGACACAAAAGGGGATTTAAAATATGGATGGCAAAGGAAATAAAGGGAATTGATGAGAAAGTGGAAAAACACAACCAAAAAATGGATGAAAGACATGAAGAGTATAGAAAGGATTTGGTGGAGCTTGAGGACTTTAAGGGAACTTCAAGAGGCAGTAGAAAGTACCAATAACAGATTAAATCATGGAGAAGAAAGAATTTCAGAGCTAGAGGATACAGCTCTTGAGCTAACCTAGGCAGTTAAAGAGGCAGAGAAAAAGAGAGAGAAAGCAGAACATTAGCTCAGAGAATTATAGGACTTCGCAAAGCATTCAAACACATAAATTATAGGTATTCCTGAAGAAGAAGTATAACATCCCAAAGGAATGGAAGCCCTATTGAAGGATATAATAAATAAAAACTTCCCAATTTTGAAAAACTCCTTTTAGAGGAATACCAAACTCAAACACAAATAGAGCATCTCCAAGACACATTGTTATAAATCTATCCATAGTCAAGATGAAAGAGAAAATTCTGAAACAGCAGGAGTAAGCACCAATTGATCTACAGGGTCAGATGAGTCAGGGTGACAACAGACTTCTCACCTGAAATTTTCCAAGCCAGAGGAGAATGGTTGTCTCTCTTTAACATTCCTTTTTTTTTTTTTTTTCTTTTGACAGAGTCTCACTTGTTGCCCAGGAACCTCAAACTCTTAGGCTCAGCCTGTAGTCATAGCTATTTAGGAGGCTGAGGCAAGAATTGCCTAGGAATTCCTAAGCCTAGGAATTGGAGGTTGTGGTTTTCTGGGACACCACAGCACTCTACTGAGGGTGACAAAGTGAGACTCTGTCTCTAAAACAAACATCAACAACAAAAAACCTCTTTGGCTCAAGCAATTCTCTTGCCTCAGCCTCCCGAGTAGCTGGGACTACAGGTGCCTGCCACAATGCCCAGCTATTTTTAGAGAGAGGGTTTTGCTCTAGCTCAGGTTGGTCTTCAACCTGTGAGCTCAGGTAATCCACCTGCCTCAACCTCCTAGAGTGCTAGGATTATAGGTACGAGCCACCACACCTGGACCAAACCTTAAAGAAAGCAATTTTCAGGGTGGTGCCTGTGGCTCAAAGGAGTAGGGTGCCAGCCCTATATGCTGGAGGTGGTGGGTCCAAACCCAGCCCCAGCCAAAAACTGCAAAAAGGAAAAGAAAAGAAAACAATCCAGAATTCTGTATCCTGCTAAACTAAGCTTCAAAATCAATGGATAAATCAAATCTTTTACTAATATGCACACATGTAGGAAACAAGACCAACTTCATAGGAAATACTTAGACCTATTCTCCACACTGACAATTACAAAGGACCACCAACAAAGTAAACACCCAGAAACTAAAGGACAATACTTAGCTTCCACAATGGAACAAATAATAAAACTAAGCAACAAATCTTCACAAAATAAGATGATTAGAACTGCGCCACACTTAACAATTATTTCAACAAATGTTAACGGCTTGAATTCTCCACTGAAGAGGCATACGTAGGCTGGCTGGTTGGATAAAGAAGCACATATGATGTCTCCAGGAAACACACCTAACTTTGAAAGACAAAACAAGACTCAGGGTAAAGATTAGAAAACAATATTACAGGCAAACAGGATCAAAAAAAAGGAGGGGGTCTTAATCTTATTTTCAGATACAAGTGGATTTAAAGCAACTAAAGTTAAGAAAGACAAAGATGGTCCCTTCTGGAGAACAAAGATGGACCAGACATACTGGTCAAGGTAACGGTATGTCAAGAGACATTTTAATTCTAAATATGTATGCATCCAACTTAAATGCTCCCAGATTTATGAAACAGACATTGATTGGTCTGAGCAATATGATATCATATAACACCATAATAGCAGTAAACTTTAACACATCTATTGTACAACTGGAAAGATCCTCTAAACAGAAACTAAACAAAGAAACAAGGGACTTAAATGTTACCCTAGAACAAATGGACTTAATAGATATATAAAGAACACCCAAAAAACTTTTTATTCCCACAGAAAGAAATGGAAACTAAACAACATTATGCTGAATGATGGTTGGGTTAAGGAAGAGATAAATGCGAAAATTATTAAATTCCTCAAACATAAAAATAATTAAGCTACAAGTTACCAAAACTTGTGGGTACTGCAAAAGCAGTCCTAAGGGAGAAATTTATCACATTAGATGCTTACATCTGAAAAACAGAAAGAGAGCACATCAACACATGAATCATCTTAAGGAAATGGAAAAGGAAGAGCAATCCAATCTTTTTTTTTTTTTTTTTTTGAGACAGAGCCTCAAGCTATCCCCCCGGGTAGAGTACCATGGCATCACAGTTCATAGCAACCTCTAACTCCTGGGCTCAAGTGAATCTCCTGCCTCAGCCTCCCAAGTAGCTGGGACTACAGGTGCCCGCCAAAATGCCCGGCTATTTTTTTGGTTCCAGCCATCATTGTTGTTTGGTGGCCTGGGCTGGATTCAAACCTGCCACCTTGGGTGTATGTGGCTGGTGCCTTAGCCACTTGAGCCACAGGTGCCAAGCCAAGCAATCCAATCTTAAACCTAGCAGAAGAAAAGAAATAAGGAAAATTAAATGAGAAATAAATGAAATTGAAAACAAAAGAATATTCAGAAAATCAATAAAACAAAATCTTTGTTCTTCAAAAAGATAAATAAAATCAATAAACTTTTGGCCAGGTAACAAGAAACAGAAAAGTAAAATTTCTAATAACCTCAATCAAACACAATAAAGGGGACATAACAATAGATACCACAGAGATATAAGAGATTATCTCTGACTACTAGAAGAAACTCTATGCCCAGAAATTTGACAATGTAAAAGAAATGGACCAATACCTGGAATTATATCATTTCCCTAGACATAAAGAGGAAGAAATAGATCTTTTGAATAGAGCAATATTAAGCACTGAGATTGCAGAAACAATAAAAAGGCTTCCAATGAAAAAAAATCATCCTGGGACCAGCTGGCTTCACATCAGAATTCTATCAAACCTTCAAAGAAGAGCTTGTACCTATACTGTAGAATCTATTCTAAAACACTGAGAAGGAAGGAATCTTCCCCAACATGTTCTATGATGCAAACATCACCCTGACTCCAAAACCAGGAAAGGACCCAACTAAAAAGGAAAACTATAGACCAATTTTACTAGTGAATATTGATGTGAAAATATTCAATAAAATCTTAGCCAAAAGATATAGCTACACATTAAAAATATATATATATATCATGATAAAATAGGCTTCATCCTAGGGATGCAAGGATACTTGCAAATCCATAAATTAATTCATCATATCAATGGAAGCAAAAACAAAGGCCATATGATCCTCTTAATAGATACAGAAAAAGCATTTCATAAAATTAAGCATCTTTTTCTAACAAGAGCACTTAAGAATATAGGCATAGGTGGCACATTTCTTAAACTAAAGCCATCTATGACAAACCTGGAACTAATATGATACTGAATGGAGTAAAACTGAAAGTTTTTCGACTTAGAACAGGAACCAGACAAGGATGTCCTCTACCACCACTACAATCCAACATAGTTCTGGAAATTCAAGCCAATGCAATCAGGCAAGAGAAGGATATCAAGAGCATCCAAATGGGGGCAGAGGAGGACAAACTCTCATTGTTTGCCAATGATCATCTTAGAAAACCCCAGAGACTCAACCACAAGACTCCTGGAAGTGATCAAGAAATATAATGTCTCAAGGTATAAAATCAATGCCCACAGATCAGTAGCTTTTGTATATGCCAATAAGAGCCAAGTCAAGAAGTTAATCAAGGACAGAATTCCCTTCTCAGTAACTTCAAAGAAAATGAAATACCTAGGAATATATCTACCAAAAGAGGTGAAAGACCTTTACAGAGAAAATTATGAAATCCTAAGAAAAGATATAGCAGAAGACATTAACAAATGGAAGAATATACCTTGCTCTTGGCTAGGAAGAATCAACATGGTTAAAATGTCTAGCTCAGTACCCATAGCACAGTGGTTATGGCACTGGCCACATGCACCAAGGCTGGTGGATTCAAACCCAGCCCAGGCCAGCTAAACAACAATGACAACTGCAACAAAAAGAAAAAAATAGCTGGGCATTGTAGCAGGTTCCTGTAGTCCCAGTTACTTGGAAGGCTGAGACAGGAGAATCACTTAAGCCCAAGAGTTGGAGGTTACCAAGAGCTGTGATGCCATGGCACTCTACTGAGCATGACATAGTGAGACTCTGTCTCAAAAAAATGTCTGTATTACCCAAAGCAATCTACAAACTCAGTGCAAACCCCCTTAAAACACCAACATCATGCTTTGAAGAACTGGAAACAATAGCTCTTCATTTTGTATGGAATCAGAAAAAAGCCCATATAGCAAGGCAATTCTTTTTTTTTTTTTTTTTGAGACAGTCTCACAATGTTGCCCTCAGTAGAGTGCTATGACATCACAGCTCACAGCAACCTCAAACTCTTGGGTTTAAGCAATTCTCTTGCCTCAGCCTCCCAAGTAGCTAGGACTACAGGTGCCCACCCCAGTGACTGGCTGTTTTATTGTTGTAGTTGTCATTGTTGTTTGGCAGGCCTGGTCCAGGTTCGAACCCACCAGCCCCAGTGTATGTGGCTAGTGCCCTAGCCACCGAGCTACAGGCGCTGAGCCTACAAGGCAATTCTTAATAATAAAAACAAATCTAGAGGTATCACTCTACCAGACTTCAGGTTATAGTACAAGTCCACAGTGAGCAAAACGGCATGGTATTGGCACAAAAATAGAAGCATAGACAGATGAAACCAAATGTCTAAGAGGAAACTGAGAAGACCAGTCTCTCATAGCTGTCTGATCTTTGATAAACTGAACAAAAACATACACTGGGGAAAAGAATTCCCATCCAATATATGGTGCTGGGAGAACTGGATAACCACATGTAAAAGACTAAAACTGCCCCTTTCACCACTTATAAAAATTGACTCAAGATGGATAAAAGATTTAAATCCAAGATGTGAAATGATAAAAAACCTAGAAAAGAGTGTGAGAAAAACTCTAGAGGATGTCAGCCTGGGGAAAGATTTTACGAAGAAGACTTCAGAGCAGTGTCAACAACAACAAAAGTAAACAAATGGGACTTAATTAAACTGAAAAACTTCTGCACAGCTAAGGACACAACAATTAAAGAAATAGACAACCTTCAGAATGGGAAAAGACATTTGCGTGTTACAGATCTGATAAAGACTTGGTAACTAGGATCTATAGAGAACTCAAATTAATAAAAAAAAAAAAAAAGAACAAAGAATCCCATCTATCCCTGGGCAAGAGACATAAAGGGAACCTTCTCTGAGGAAGACAGATGAATGGCTAACGAACCTGAAAAAATGCTCATTGTCTCTAATTACCAGAGAAATGCAAATCAAAACTACCCTGAGATATCACTTAATCCCAGTGAGAGTAGCCCACATCACAAAGTCCCAGAGTTGCAGATGCTAGCATAGAGAATCCTCAAAGAACTCAAAATAGACCTTCCATTTGATTCTACAATCCCATTACGAGGCATCTACCCAGAAGAAAAAAAGTCATTTTATCATAAAGACATTTGCACTAGAATGTTTATCATAGCTCAATTTACAACCACGGAGATGTAGAAACAATCTAAATGCCCATCAACTCAGGAGTGGATTAACAAGCTGTGATATATGTATACCGTGGAATACTAGGCAGCTGTAAGGAAAGATGGTGACTTTTCATCTTTTGTGTTAACCTGGTTGGAGTTGAAACACATCCTTCTTAGTAAAGGATCACAAAAAAGGAAAAGCAAGTATCCAGGGTATTCCATTCTATTGTGAAGCCCACATAGGAGAAAAACTTAATTCTATTCAAGTTGGGGGGAGGGGTAATGAGGGATGAAGGAAGGAGAGGGGATTGCATGTTCCCACTTAAAGGGCACCAGGGAGAGGTGTATGGCACACATTTTGGGTGTGGGGCACAACTACAAGAGGGACTCTTCTTAACATATTCAAAATGTGGGATCTGGTTGTACCCTCACAATAACCTGAAAAAAAATTAATAAATTAATTGATTTTTAATTTTTAAAAAAAAGAAATTTAAAGCACATGTAGTGACTTTAAATAAACGTGCCTTGTAACCTATTTCAGTTACTATTAGGCAAACTAAAAATAAATTGGCAATGAATCTGGGCGGCGCCCAGAGCTCAGTGGGTAGGATACCGGCCACATACACGAAGGCTGGAGGGTTCAAACCTGGCCTGGGCCAGCTAAAACAACAACAAAAATAGCTGGGTGTTGTGGCTGGCGCCTATAGTCCTAGCTACTTGGGAGGCTGAGGCAAGAGAATCGCTTAAGCCCAAGAGTTTGAGGTTGCTGTGAGCTGTGACACCAAAGCAATCTACCCAGAGACTCTGTCACAAAAAAAAAAAAAAATTGGCAATGAATCTAATAAAAGTTACTCAATCATTATCTAGCAAAGTGAGGCAGCTCTCTGAAAGCACAGCAACTGCCATTGTGTCATGCTCTTGGCATGAGAGCTGCAGGACTGAGAGGATCGTCAACAAGTTGCTCCTCTGTCCTGAGCAGGGTGTAGATGGAGGTCTGGTGTCAAGCCAGATACATCTATCTGCACCGCAGCTAAGAAGGTTAGAACTCAGCCACATCTACCCTCTGCACCAGACTTGTTCTAACCATGTGTGAGAAACCAAACCTCTCATGTGGGAGACTGGGTGTGGGGCATGCTGGGAGGCTATTGGGTAAACTAGCAGCTAGTTCTTAGAATCTTTTGTTTTCCCTTAATATTATTCTATTGGGGTAAAGATTTTTCTATTGGGATGAACATTTTTCACACGTGAAAAATACCAAATATCCCAGAACATGCTGACATAACCCTTTTCTGGTGTCAAAGAGCCAGGAAGTTGTAAAAGTATTCTTTAAAACATTTGGATTTGCTGATTGATTAGAAATTTCCGGCTCGGTGCCTGTGGCTCAATCAGCTAAGGAGCCAGCCACGTACACCTAAGGTGGTGGGTTCGAATCCCCAGCCCAGGCCCGCCAAACAACAGTGATGGCTGTAACCAAAAAATGGCCGGGTGTTGTGGCGGGTGCCTATGGTCCCAGCTACTTGGGAGGCGGAGGCAGGAGACTCACTTGAGCCCAGGAGTTGGAGGTTGGTATGAGCTGTGATGCCATGGCACTCTACCCAGGGGGATAGCTTGAGGCTCCGTCTCAAAAGAAAAAAAAGAAAAAAAAAGAAATTTCCCTGCTTTTTTTGTAATTCTTATGACTGCTCACAAGGATAGTAGACAAATAAGTCTATCTGTTTAAAATCCACAGATGGAACTCTGATCTCACCTCTACAGCTAATTTTGTAACCCCTCACTGCTTGTATGCTAGGCAGAAAGAGACTTGAGAGAATTGGATCCTGGAAGCCAGGAAAGAGTAAGATTTCAAAGAGGAGGAAATTGCCTGTTTTCTAAAACATTGTAGTTAAATCAAGTAAATTTAAGACTTAAACATGTGTAGGGAATTTTTTTTTTTTTCTTTAGAGACAGAGTCTCAGTTTGTTGCCCTCGGTAGAGTGATGTGGCGTCTCAGCTCACAGCAACCTCCAACTCTTGGGCTTAGGTGATTCTCTTGCCTCAGCCTCCCAAGTAGCTGGGACTACAGGCACCCACCACAACGCCCGGCTATTTTTTTGTTGCAGTTTGGCCGGGGCCAGGTTGGAACCCACCTCTCTGGGTAAACGGGGCCGGTGCCCTACTCACTGAGCCACAGGCGTTGTCCTGTGCAGGAAATTTTTAAAAAACAGCTTCATTGCAGTATGATTGGCACATAATATTTAAAGAGAGATCACTGAAAGTGTGCAATTTGATGAGTTTTTGCAGGTGTCTATAGGCCAAAACCATCACCACATCAAGATAATAATAACCTGTCACCTTCAAATTTCCTCTTGCTCCTTTGTAATCTCTCCTCTCTACATCTCCTTAACCTTCTTTCTCAGACAATAACTGATTTGCTTTTTGTCACTATAGATTAGTTTGGATTTTTCAGATTTTTTTGGAAGTGGAATCTTACGACTTTTTTTGGTCTGGCTTCTTTCACTCAGCCTAATTATTTTGAGATTGAGACTCATCTATGCAGGAGAACTTATCAATAACTCATTCATTGTCTTTTATTTTTTTTGTGAACAGTGTTCCATCGAACAGATATAGCACAGTTTATTTACACATTCACCTGTTGATCAACATTTTTCCAGTTTTTTGGCTCTTACAAATAAAGTTGCTTTGACCATTTCGGTTTATATTTTTGTATGGATATTTGCGCAATGGACTTAATGCTTGTGTCCTCCACCCCAAATTCATGTGTTGAAATCCTTCCCTCCAAGGTGATGGTATTTCGGAGGTGATTAGGTGAAGAGGGTGGAGCCCTCATTGATAGGATCAGTACCCTTATAAAAGAGACTCCCAGAGAGTTTTTTGCTCTCTTTCCACTATGTGAAGACATAGCAAAAAGGCGGTAACTGCCTTAATCAGAAACTGCCCTTAACAAACCGAAGGGGAGGTTCAAGGCGAGAGCTAGAGTAAGGGCCCCCAAACTCGGAACTTAGCTAAAATGATAGTAATAATCAGCCACTGTCCCCTCATGTGCTTGATAATAATCACTGTTTCCTTTGTTTTCTTTTCTACCCTGGAGTCACGTATGGTTGTCAGTTATGAAGATTCTTAACTGTGTTCACTTTGGACATCACCTGTTTGGAATGTAGGGGTAGTTTCTGAGATATCTGTCTTCCAGGCCCTGCATTCCAGTGACCCACCCAAACCAAGGAACTGACTCAAGTGGTCTTGGATCCCCTAGCCCAGGGTGCTGTATTCTAGTAACTAATCCATCCAGACAGGGACCTGTACTAAGGACTGGTGGTTTTGTCCTGAAACCAGCCAATTAGCATATCCTGATCGCCTAACCCTCTGCCCACTAAACTGTCCTTAAAAACCCTGTTGTCCCAGTTCTTGGGAAAACTGCCAAATATTTTTTAAAGAGGTTGTATCATTTGACAAACAATACCCTCAGCTGTTTGGGCTTGGGGTTGTGTGAGCATCCTGTGGCCATTGAGGGCTAGGCAGAAACCATTTGGGGGCTTGTGACCATCAAGTTTTGAAGGCAGGATAAAGCAGAAGCTTGTCTCTGGGCACTAAGTTTATGGGGCCCCTATTCTGGGTTCTGGGACTACAAGAAAGGCAAAAGCTCCTTATTGCTCAGATAGGCATTTATCCTGCCCTGGGTGCCTATGGAACCCCTGATGTTTCATAGGGAGCCTTCAGTGGAGCAGGTTCTTGATTAGCAGGAGCAAGGCAAGTTCTAGAATATATCTTTAGTGTCCAGAGAGTAGCAGGGTTGTGGATTGAAGCAAGATGCAGCATCCTCAGTGTTAACCAAGTCTACAATACAGCACAAATCCACTTCCTGGAGGTGACCTCCGGCTCACCCCAGGCTGATGTATTTATAACAGTGAGACCTGGGCCACTTCATGATCAGACAAATAACCCCGATAGCTGGGGGGGGCCTCTCTACTGTGTCCAGGAAGGCATGTTCATTTGGCTCCCTGACTTTCCCTGAGGGACACCTTGAGAGCTGGCTTGGGTCTGGAACCTGAGTGAACCACCCCTGAAGCAGCTGCACTTCACCTTCCTCTCTGCACACGGGAGTAGCCCTGCCCAGCAGAGTAGCTGCGAGTTCCTCTGAGAAGAACAGCTGCATGTGATGGTGCTTCGACACACTGACTTCTCCTCATTGAAATGACAACCCTCAGAGACCATGTGTGGAGGTCTGGATTACAGCAGGGCGAGTATTTAAAAAATTACAACAAAGTTTTTAAATAAAGTTTTATTTTAGAGTGCTTTCAGACTTTCATAGAAATTATAGATAAATCACAGAGATTTCCCGTGTAGTTCCAACCTAGTTTCCCCTCTTATTAATGTCTTCTATCAGCATTTATCACATCTTCTTAAATCTGACGTCATTTTTCAGAATTAATGAACAAATATTGATATGCTGACATTAACTAAAATCCATATTTTATTTAGGTTTCCTTCCTTCTGCCTTTCTCTGTGCAAGGGTCCCATCCTGGATCCCACATGACATTTGTCTTAGACATAAAGATGTCTTCTTTGGATCTTCTTTTTTTTTTTTTTGAGACAGAGTCTCACTATGTTGACCTCAGTAGAGTGCTGTGGCATCACAGCTCACAGCAACCTCAATCTCAGGCTCTTGGGCTTAAGCGATTCTCTTGCCTCAGCCTCCCAAGTAGCTGGCACTACAGGCACCCGCCACAACGCCCGGCTATTTTTTTTTTTTATTGTTCTTACAGTTGTCATTGTTGTTTAACAAGCCCAGGGTGGGTCTCGAACCCACCAGCCTTGGTGTATGTGCCTGGCGCCCTTCTTTCAATCTTCTTGGCTGACTGTTTCTCAGATTTTCCTTCTTCTGATGACCTTGACAGCACTGAGGATGATTGGTCAGGTACTTTGGAGTCTCCCATTGTTGTTACCTGATGTAACCAATTAACCAATGGGGGGCTATTGGTTCTGGGGAAGCAGATTACAGAGGTAAAGTTCTATTTTTATCACTTGTCACCAAGGGTACATGCTTGATACACACAGCTTCTACATCCATTATTTGCAATTAATTTGCAAAGATTTCTATTCAACTCTATTTGCTCATGAATTTATTTATACAAATAGAGACATCTAGCTAGCACATTAGGCTTTAGGTATTACTCAATACTACAGTATTTTGTTGCTCAATTCATTTCTGCTCTGACTACTGGGAGCTCACTCCATTGGCTCCTGTTTTCTTTTGACAAAATTTCCTTCATTTTTCTGAGTACATTCTTGCTCATACACATGTATTGACTGTCAGCCATTTCTTCAAAGAACTCAGTTCCTCTTATAAGAAAATGATGTTGAAAACACACAATTGGCAGCTAAATGTGCTCGTTGCATCTGGAACCTCACAGCTGACAGTGCATGGAGGTGTGTGTGTGCATTCTGACCTATACATGCAACACCTAATTATAAAGATTTCTGTTTGGAATGGTTTGTGACTATATTATGCTCAACCTGGGTTTATGCTGATATCTCCCCCTCTGTTCTCGTCTTTTCCATTTGCTAATAATCTATAACCTTCCACTTCAACAGTGAGAAAAACCTGGCTCCCACAACCTGACCCTTATGTAAGTCATTGTTTCATTTCAGATATACATATGGTGGTTTTAGAATTGCTCACTATTACCCTGACTGGAAAGAACGTTATAAAATAGAATCCAATGATGAAGTACAGTTTACTTTGCCTAGATATTCCACTCATTTTTAAAGTTCCTGAAGTTAGCCCCAGTTTGACTGACAACTTCAGTGGGTGTATGTGTGTGTCTGTTTTCATATGTTTGTTTCTTAGGCCATTTTGTGATGCTTTCACCGAATACTTCAGGCTGAGTAATTTATCGACAAAAGGTTTATTGGTCCCATGATTCTGGCGGCTGTAACGTCCAAAGTTGGGCATTTGCTTCTGTGAGAGTCTCAGGTGGCTTTAGCTCACAGTGGAAAGTGAAAGAGGAGTAGGTGTACGTGTAAACACACGACAGGGGAGAAAACCAGAGAGACCACAAGGAAGACAGAGCCTTTAGGAGCCTGCTCTTGGTGGCCCTGGTCCATTCCTGGGAGAAAGAGAACTCCCTCTCTGCTTGTCATGAAAGAGCATTTATCTATCAATGAGGGATCTGCCCCCATCACCCAATGACCACACTACAGGCTCCACTTCCTTAAACTCCCCCACTGTGGTTCAGATTTCAGCATGAGAAATTTGAATGCACACACATCAAAACCATACCGATTTGTAACACAGTTTAATTCTGTCACATTATGCATTCTATGCTGGGATACTCCAAATCCTGAATAACTTAATTTAACTGGAATAGATTTGATTTATACTTTGGAGTATAAAATTCTGTGTCTTTGGACAAATGCTGGGCCCAGACCCTAGTGTTCACTCCAGGGCCCTAAACCCTCTTTATTCCCCAGGTGCCCTTGACCTCAACCATCTCATAAAGCCAGACCCTAACACTAGCCCCCACCCCAGAGCCCCAAGCCCTCAGTATCCTGCATGCACCCCTGACTGTAATTATCACCTGAAGCCAGGCCCTAACCCTAGTCCTCACACTAGGGCCACAAACATCCTTTATCACACAGGCTCCCTTTTCCCCAACCATCATTTGAAGCCAGCCCTAACACTAGCTCTCAACCCAGGGGCCTGGACCCTCTTTATTCCACATGTGCCCCTGAAGAAATTATCACCAAAGCCCATCCCATACCCTTGCCCGCTCCCCAGGACCTCTTACCCTATTTATCCTGCATGCACCCCGACCATAATTATCATCCAAAGCTGGGCCCAAACCTTAACCCTCACCCCCACCACTGGCCCATGAACTCTTTATTAAGCAGGCCTCTGTGACCTTCATCACACGAGGCTGGGCCCTGAAACAGCCTTCACCCCAGGGCCTCAAATTCTCTTTATCCTGTCTGCCCCCCTGACCTTAATTGTCATCTGAAGCTGGGCTCTAAATCTAGTCTTCATCCCAGGGCCCCAAAACTTCTTTATATCGCAGGCCCACCTTTTCTTAACCATCAGGCGAAGCAGGGCCCAAACCCTAGCCCTCATCCCAGAGCCCCAAACTCTCTTTATTCTGCAGGCCCCCCGACTCTAGCCATCACACAAAGGCAGGCCCTAATTCTAGCCCCAGGGCCCCCAAATTCACTTTATCTTCCAGGCCCTTCTGACCTCAACCATCACACGAAGCCAGGCCCTAACCCCAACCTTTTCCCGAAGGCCCTGAATCCTCTTATACTGCTCACACACTTGACCATTATTATTACCTGAAACTGGGACCTAACCTTAGCTCTTAACCCAGTGCCCTGAACCCTCTTTATCCTACAGGCCCCTTGACCATAATTATCACCCAGAGCCAGGCCCTAACCCTAACCCTCACCCTAGGCCCCCAATCCATCTTTATTCTTCATGCTCCCCTTTCCCCTCAGGCATCAGAAGCCAGGCATAAAACTAGTCCTCACTCCCCAGAACCAAACCCTCTCTATTCCTCATGTGTCCCTGACTATAATTATCACCCAAAGCACAGCCCAAACACTAGCCCTCACTCTATGGCCCTGAACCCTCTTTATTTTACATTATTATGCCCCTGACCATAATTATCAACCAAAGCCAGGCCCATAACTAGCCCTCACCCCAGGGTCCCATACCATCTTTATCCCGCATGGGTCCCTAACTATAATTATCACCCAAAGCTGAGCCCACATTCCAACCCTCACCACATGAACCTGAACCCTCTTTGTCTTGCAGGACCCCTGACCCGAACCATCACACAAACCCAGACCCTAATACTAGCTGTAACGCCAGAGCTCCAAACCTGCTTTATCCATCAGGCCCTTCTGACCTCAACCATCACACAAAGCCAAACCCTACTCCTAGCCTCTACCCAGATCCCAAACCCTCTTTACCCTACATGCACCCCTGACCATAATTTTCACCTGAAGCTGGGCCCTCACCCAGAGCCCCCAATGTTCTTTATCCCACAGTCCTAACTTTCCCCAACCACCAGGCAAAGCCAAGTCCTAACCCTAGACAACAGCCCAGGGCTCCAAACACTCTTTAACCAACATGTTCCCCTGGCAGTAATTATCACATGTAGCCCAGTCTGAACCCTTGCCATCACCCAGGGGCCCAAATCCTATTCATCCCACAGAACCCATTTCCTCAACTATCACATGAAGCCAGGCCCTAATCCTAGCCCTTATCCCAGGACTCCAAAGCCTCTTTATCCCACAGGGATCCCTAACCCCAATCATCACACAAAGGTGGACCCTAACCCTAGCCCTCACCCCAGGGCCCCCGACCCAATTTATCATTTTGGCTTCAACTATCACATGATTCCAGGCCCTAAATCTAGCCTTTGCCCCAGGGTCCCAAACTCTCTTTATCCCACATGCACCCTTGACCATGACTATCACCCAAAGCTGGCCCCCAACCCTAGCCTTCACCCCAGAGTCACAAACTCTTTTTATCCCCCAGGCTACCCTCACTGTAATTATCACCAGAAACTGGTTTCTAACACTATCCCTCACCCCAGGGCCCTGAATTCTCTTTATCCTGCAGGACCCCTGACTGTAAGTATTACCCCAAGCCAGCCCTGATTCCTAGCCCTCACCCCAAACCCTCTTTATCCTGCAGGCTCCCCTTTTCCCAAACATCCTAATGAAGCCAGGCCCAAACCCCATTCCTCACCCCATGACCCCAAACCCTCATTATTCCACATGTGCCCTTGAAAAAATAAATCATCACCTAAAGTTTGGGAAATATCCAAGCCCCCTCTCCAGGCCCCTATATACTCTTTATTCCACATGTGACCCTGAATGTATTTATCACTTAAAGTTGGGCCCAAACCCAAACCCTCATCCCAGAACCTCAAGCTCTCACATGTTCTTTTTTTTTTTTTTTTTTGAGACGGATCCTCAAGCTGTCCCCCTGGGTAGAGTGCCATGGCATCACAGCTCACAGCAACCTCCAACTCCTGGGCTCAAGCGAGTCTCCTACCTCTGCCTCCCAAGTAGCTGGGACTACAGGCACCCGCCACAACGCCTGGCCATTTTTTGGTTGCAGCCATCATTGTTGTTTGGCGGGCCCAGGCTGGGGATTTGAACTTGCCACCTTAGGTGTATGTGGCTGGCGCCTTAGCCGCTTGAGCCACAGGTGCCGAGCCTCTCACATGTTCTTATATGCTCTCATATGCAGTCATATGCTCACATATGTTCTCATGTGATCTCAAATGCTCTGATATGCTCTAATATGCATTCATACGCTCTCATATAATCTCATATGCTCTCATAAGTTTTCATATGCTTTGGCTCGGCACTTGTGGCTCAATCAGCTAAGGCGCCAGCCACGTACACCTAAGGTGGCGGGTTCGAATCCCCAGCCCGGGCCCACTAAACAACAATGATGATGGCTGCAACCAAAAAATGGCCGGGCATTGTGGCGGGCACCTGTGGTCCCAGCTACTTGGGAGGCGGAGGCAGGAGACTCGCTTGAGCCCAGGAGTGGGAGGTTGCTGTGAGCTGTGATGCCATGGCACTCTACCCAAGGGGATAGCTTGAGGCTCCGTCTCAAAAAA
>CAUYQV010010407.1:0-13157 GCA_963574575.1 Galagoides demidoff | reverse complement strand
GGGTCTCTCCCATGGGATAGAGTGGGAGGAAGTTTGAACTCTACTCGCTTGTTTGGATGGAGAAAACTGTGAGCCCTTGTTGTGGGGGAGAGGGGTCCTGTCCACTTGGTGGTGGATTTTGTACCTTTTGTTTGTATTTTGGGGGTCACAGCTTGCCTCAGGAAGGTTGAAGTCCACTCTTCAATCTTCTCTCTCCGCTCTGGTCCAAATCATCAGTTCCCTTGTTAAACTTCTGTCCTTTAAACCTCCTTCTGGACAGGAGCTTCTGTAAAAAGCTGGCTGCAGTCCGCCATTTTGACTCCGCCCCTGTGATGAAACATCTTACAGCCACCTAGTCTTTGATAGAACAAAGAAGAACATACCCTGGGGGAAATAATCCCTATTCAGTAAGTGGTGCTAAGAGAACTGGATGTCCACATGTGAAAGACTGAAACTGGACCTGCAGCTTCCTCCACTCACAGAAAATGATTCAAAATGGATAAAAGACTTAAATATAAGGCAGAAAACAATTAAAATACTCAAAAAAAGTGTTGGGAAAACACTGGAAGCTGTTGGCCTGGGGAAGGACTTTATGAGGAAGATTTCTGTGGGTATCACAACAACAACAAAAATAAACAAATGGGACTTAACAAAATGGAAAAGCTTCTGTACAACTAAGATGACAACAATGAAACAAAGTAGACAACCTACACATTGGGAAAACTCATTTGCATATTTTGACTCACACAAAAGCTTGATAACCAGGGTATACAGAGAATTCAATTTGATAAACAAAAAAAGACCAACAATCTCTTAGATCATTGGGCAAGAGAGATGAATAGAATCTTCTCTAAAGAAGACAGATGAATGGATAACAAACATGAAAAAATGCTCATTGTCCCTAATTATTAGAGAAAGCAGATCAAAACTATCCTGAGATACCGTCTAACACTAGTGAGAATGGCCCGCATCACAAAATCTCAAAACCACAGATGCTGGTGTGGATGTGGAGAGAAGGGAACACTGCTGGTGGGACTGCAAACTAATACAATCTTTTTTGAAGGCAGTATGGAGAACTCTCAAGAACTCAAGCTAAACTTCCCATTTGATCTTGCAATTACTGGGTAGCTACCCAGAAAAAAAAAAAATGCCTTTACCACAGGGTCACTTGCAGTAGACTGTTTATCACATCTCAATTTACAATTGCCAAAATGTGGAAACAGCCTGAATGCCCACCATCCCAGGAATTAATTAAGAAGCTGTGGTATGATGTATACTGTGGAATACTATTCTACTACTAAAAAAGATGGATACTTTACGTCCTATGTATTAACCTGGATGGATGGGGAGCACATTATTCCTAGTAAAGCATCACCAGAATGGGGAAACAAGAATCCTATGTACTTAATTCTGATATGAGGAAAATTAAGGTCCCAGTACATAGGAGGGGGTGGGAGATGAGGAAAGCTAAGAAAGGGAAGGAGGGATAGGGTGGGGGACAAGGGGCACGTTACACTATTTGGGGGCAGATACAATTATAATAGGGTCCTTATCTAACAAAAACAATCCATATAACCTGGTTTTGTGTACCGTCAATGAATCCCCAAAAATAAAAAAAATTATACAACATGATCAAGTAGGATTCTTCCAAGGGGTTCAGGGGTGGCTTAACTTATGCAAAATCCATAAATGTAAGACATACTATCAACAGAAGCAAAAACAAAATCCATATGATCCTCACAATAGATACAGAAAAAGCCTTGATAAAATTTAACATCATTTTCTAACAAGAACCCTGAAACAGGCACAGGTGGCACATTTATTAAGCTGCTTAAAGCCATCTATGACAAACCCACGCTAAGATCATACTGAATCAAGTAAAACTGAAAGCTTTGTCACTTAGAACTGGAACCAGACAAGGATGTCTGCTATCACGACTACTGTTCAACATTGTGCTGGTTCTAACCAATGTAAACAGGCAAGAGAAGGATATAAAGGCCATCCAAGTAGGGCAGAGGAGTTCAATCTCTTCCTCTTTGATGATGATAGCATCTTATACTTCGAAAACTCCAGTGACTCAACCAGAGAACTCTTGGAAGTGATTGGGAAATACAGTAATGTCTCAGAGTATAAAATCGATGTGCACAAATTAGTTCCCATTGTATATGCCTGTAACAGCCAAGTCAAGAAATAAATGAAGGACCCAATTCTCTTCACAGTATCCTCAAAGAAAATGAAATACTTAGGAATGTACTTCACAAAAGAGGTGAAGGATCATTACAAAGAGAATTATTAAATCCTAAGAAAAGTAATAGCCAAGGATGTCAACAATTGTAAGAACATACCATGCTCTTGTCTGAGAATAATCAACATTGTTAAAATGTCTATTCCACCCAAAGTGATCTACAGATCCAATGCAATCACCATTAAAATACCAACATCATATTTTGAATAACTGGGAAAAAATGTACTTCATTTTGAAAGAAACCAGAAAAAACTCCATAAAGCCAAGGATATTCTTAGTAATAAAAACAAAGAAGGAGGCATCACCCTACCAGACTTCAGGCTATATTACAAGCCACAGTAATCAAAATAGCATGGTATTGGCACAAAAATAGAGACTCAGACATAGAGAACAGAATAGAAGACCAAGATATGAAACTAGTCTCTTTTTGCCTTCTGATCTTTGAAAAACCAAACAAAAGCATACAGTGGGGGAAAGCATCCCTATCAATAAATGGTGCTGAAAGAACTGGATAACTACATGTAAAGACTGAAACTGGACCCACACCCTTCACCACTTACAAAAATTGACTCAAGATTGATAAATGATTTAAATGTAAGACAGGAAACAAGAAAAATCTTAGAAAAAAAGCATGTGAAAAACTCTTGATGATGTTGGACTGGGGAAAGATTTTATGACAGACTTCAGTGGTTATCACAGCAACAAAAATTGTCAAGTGGGACTTAATTCAGCTGAAAAGCTTTTGCATGGCTAAGGATATAACAAGTAAAGCAAAAAGACAAACTTCAGAATGTGAAAGATATTTTCAGGTTATGACTCTGACAAAGAGTTGATGACAAGAATCTACAGAGGATTCAATCTAATCATCAAAAGAATAGCCAACCATCCCAGCTACCACTGAACAAGGGTTATGAACCAAACCTTTTCTGAGGCAAACAGACAAATGACTAACAAACTTGAAAAAAATGTTCATCATCCCTGATCATCAGAGAAATGCAAATCAAAACCACCCTGAGTTATTACTTACCCCAGTGAGAATAGCCCACATCACAAAGTCTCAATGGTGTAGATGCTGGCATGGATCCAGAGAGGAGGGAACTCTTTCACCCTGTTGGTGGGACTGCAAATTAATGCAACCTTTTGGGAAGAAAGTATGGAGAATCTTCAAAGAATTCAAATTAGACCTCCCACTCAAGCCTGAAATCCCATGGCTTCTAGCCAGAAGAAAAAAAATAATTCTATCATGAGGAAATTTGCACTAGACTGTTTATTACAGCACAATTTATAATTGCTAAAATGAGGAAAAAACTTAAAAGCTCATCAAACCAGGAATGGATTAACAAGCTGTGGTTTATGTATACCATGGAATAACATTCAGCCATTAGAAAAGATGGAGACTACATCTTTTGCATTAACCCAGATGGAGTTAGAGTGCATTCTTCTTAGTGAAGTATCACAAGAATGGAGAAGCAAGAATCCAATGTGCTCAATTCTAATATGATGCTAGTAGATGATCTAATAAGCACTCACTTAAGAGAAAAAGTCAAATCAATCCAAAGTGAGGGACAGGGAAACAGAGAAGGAAGGAGAGGCAAAGAGTGGAGGATGGTTGTTCTCCCACTTAATGGTCACAATGTTAGGGTGTAAGGCACACCTATTGGGCTTTGACACAATTACAAGAGGAACTTTACCTTACACATGTAAACAATGTAACTTAATTCTTTGACCCTCAATTAACCTTAAACAACTAAAAATAATATAAAGGAAAAAAAGATGCTTGAGGATAGGGCTCTAACCCTTCTGGATTATAAATTCTCAATTAAGAAGGCTGTGGTTAGCCTAATGTGTTTTCTTTGTAAGTTGCCAGATATTTTCATCTTATCAACTTGCATGAATTCCTTTTAGGGGTTAACTTTGGCTAGTCTGATGACTTTGTGTATTGATTATTGCCTCTTTGTGATGAATATCCCACCTAGGACTCTTAGGGGACTGTAGACCTAGGTCTCCATTGAGCTGGTTCTGCTTGGGTATCTAGATTTTTAGCAAGACCAGGACAGTTTTCCTCAATTATTCCTTCAAGTAGATTCTCTACTCCTTGTGTGCTCTTCATTCTCAGGATCCAACAATTCTTACATTTGGCCCCTTTACATAATCCCAAATATTCTGTAGGCTTTTTTAATTTCTCCTATTTGTCTGTTCTTTATCTTTGACTAGTATAATTCAAAGGTGTTGTCTTCAAGCTCTTGAATGCTTTCCACTGCCTGGTCTGGTTTAAAAAAAGTTTCCACTGTGTTTTCCATTTATCTCAGTAAATTTATCTTTTCCATAATGTTTATTTGTTTTATTTTAATAATCCAATGTCATTAGTGAATTTTTATTCATTTTCTGTAATTTTTTGTAGTTTCTTTTTGTTGGTGTTCCATTTTCTCTCGTATTTTCTTGAGATTTCATATAATTCATATTTGTAATTCTTTGTCATTTCAATATTTTTATTCTGGTTGGTATCCTTTAGTAAAGAGCTGTTGTTTTCTTTGGGGAGTATCGTTTTCCTCTAATTTTTCATACTTATGAATTTCTTTTTCTTGATTCCTTCTCGTTTGGCCACTTTTTGAGACCTGGGGGTTCTATGCTTAGCTTCTGGGCCTGTGCCTGAATATCAATCCCCAACCATATCAGGGGAGTAGAGTGCTCATACCAATTTGCCTATTTGTTGTTCAGGCAGATTTGATGACACTCTTAAGTTGCCTTTGACCTGCTGCCTCCCTCTCTTACCAGCAGTGTGAATTATGTTTCATGCAATGGTATAATCTTGTAGATGGTGGTTGGTACTTATGAACACAAATCAGCTATGCTTTCTTTCTTTGAGTTGAAAGATGATATGATCTATAGAGCTGTTCTCCCTGTCATTGATTGATATTTGGGTGAAACAGCCTGCTGCTGAGATGTTCTTTTGTACTGTGCATGGCTTTGGTCCCCTAAGTGGAGTACTTGAGTACTCTAACTTCAGGAGAAACACTATAGCTCTCAGTGGGTTGCTTGATTTCCACCATCTCTGTGGTGGGAGGAGCAAGGCAGATCATGGCTAGGTTAAGGGAGCCTGAAAGGCTTGCAAAACCTTGGTGGGGCTCAGAAGTTTTTTTTCCAAGAACTAGGGGGAGCTGCTGGTGGAAGGGTCAGGACAAACTCTTCAAATAGGGAGAATTGTTCAAAGGGAGGGGAATAACATCATGAATGCTAGGGATCTGGGCTAGTATTTTTCCACCCTTATCCAGTAGGGCAGCTTTTCTGTAAGTAGGTGTTAGCACTCTCCCAGATTGCTGCTCCGTGAACTCCCACAGCACACTTCCAGTAGTTCAGTTCGCATGGTCCCCGTCACAACTGAAGTCTAGGTCTCAAGCCTCCCCACTAGGCTATGTGTCCACCCACAAATATCTGTCTCCATGAAATGTTGGTGAATGGAGAGACTCCCAATTGTGTACCTCTGATCCACTACAAGTCCTCAAATAGAGAGGTGTGAGCCCCACATTCTGTGAAAACCTCAGTCTGGAGCACATACCTGTCAGAGATAAACATCTGCTCATGAACTTGTAAATTGAGACTGTTCTCCTTGTTATAATGAGTAGGGGGAGGGGCTGCCACACCTGGTAAGCCAGGGTGCCTGAGTGGGAGTCATTTGGTTGATGTGGAACCAGTCTAGGCTATTCCTCTCTGAATTCCACACCATTATCCAATATGTCGGTTCTCTTGAGGGTGGATGGATGTGTCCCCAGATACCCCTTCCTCAGCACCCTACCACACTTTCCCATCAGATATCTCCATGAAGGCATTCTTATCATCCATGTTCAGCTCCACAACTTATCCCGTGTGTCTGCCTGCAATGTTCTCAAGTTTGGAAAGGAGGCAGTGACTAGCTTACCAGCTCTCTTATCTGAACCATTAGCATGTAACTATGTAAAATGCTGGTAGGAGTTCCCAAGTTGTCGACCCTTGTTTCACCACAAGCCCTCACAGGCAAAAGTATGGGTTTCAGTGTCTGTGGTGACCTCAGTCTGAAGTGGTCACCCTCCAGAGAGAAGCAGCCATTCCTAGACTTCTTGCCTTGAGCTGCTCTTACTGTTTTAATGGTGAGGGAATGGGCTTCAGCTGCCAGACCATCTGAGCTCAAACTATTTTCTGTGTGCAATAGATAGGAAAATTGCAGAGGATTAAGTCTCTGACTGTAAGAAAACTGGTACTCTGGCTTATTGTGGCACTCTCCCAGGTGGAGCACCTTATGAACTGTCCAAACTCCAGAGAGATACTAGTTGACCTTACTATTTCTTATTTGCTGCCATGCCCAGGCTCATGGAGGATAGAAAAGCCTTAAATAAATGTCATGACCTGCTGTTTACTGAAGGCACCTTGGAGGGAAGGGGAAATGACCCTTTACCCTTTTGCTGGGGTCTGAGCCTGTCTGCATTTGATTCTTGCTGTTATCTTCTTGTCCCCAGCCTGCCCCTGGTCACCTCTCTCTGTGATCTACACCTGGGCTGCAACTCTTTTCCACTCTCTATTTTCCAACAGCCTACCTTCCTGCCAGAATGGGTGAGACAAGTAATGTCTCTAGTTTGTCATCTTAACTCCTCAGATTTTTCTTTTAAATATGTATCACTTTGGTAAATTTCTTATCCATATCCCAAATTGATTTTCTGACTTCTTTGTTTTAGTTTTCATCGAGATTCTTTATAGTCTTTACTTTAAATTCTTCATCTGATATTTCAGAATTTTCATTTTGGTTAGGACTTATTGCTAGAAATCTAGTGTGATCCTTTGGGGATGTTATAACACCCTATTTTTCATACTGCTGGAGTTTTTATGCTCGTTTCTATTTCATCTGGAGAAATAGTCACTTATTTTTGAAATTACTTTTGTTTGGATGCGACTTTTTCCCATCTAAGGGTATTATTGTATGTATATAGACTAGATTCATTTGGATTTCCTTCTTGGTGCTTTCAGGGAGCCAAACCTCTGTATCAATTTCTTAGTTATAGATAGTCTTAGTGTGGTGGTTTTTTCAAATGCTGGTAGTAATAGTGGTGTACTAAGTGTGTGATAGGCTCTTGCCCTCCTGTAGAGATAGATAGGCAACGGTCTTGAGGCACTCATTACATTCTCAAGTGCTATGTACTTGTTTTAGCCAGTTTTATATTGGGCTGTGCATTTTGACCTCTAGACCACTAGGTGACACTTGCAGGTAAGAGTTAGCTGTGTTGGTAGCAATAAGATAAATGTTTGATTTTTGTTTACCTGATAAAATTCCATGGACTGATACACAGTGGGCTCTGCTCTCAGTCCCAGGGGTGGGCAAAGCTGGATGAGGCTGATGTGCTCTTGAGATTCCCACTCATGGGCACAAGCACAAATCCCAGTGGACACGGCAGAATTTCAAGGCCTCTTGAGTAGCCAGAATGGTTAGCATTATTGAGTAGCAATAATGGTGGCAGAGGTAGTGCAAAGATTTACTTCTTCCTGAGGGATATACAATTGTGTCAGTAGATGTTTTAATGGGCTGTGAAGGTTGATCTCCTAGCCAGTAGGTGGTGTTTACAGGAGAAAACTGGCTGTAGTGGTGGCTGTGGGATTTATGCTTGACCTTTGTTAACTAGAAGATGTACTCAGATGTCTCACCCAAAGGAGAAGGGTGTTGTGGAACTCTCAGTGATCCCTTTTCTGTGTTCTGCCACCATGGCTGGTTGAAGGGCAAAGCAAAATGGGGTCTGGGTCAGGCAAGCACATGTTCTAGCTTGCCAATGATGGGCACAAGTGACAGCCCATCAGAGGTCAGAGGGCAGTTGCCTGGCTGCTGGGAAAATATTCCAGGCAGGAGTGGAACTGCTGTTGTCACACAAAAGAGTTTACATGAAGAGAGATGTGCAACCGGTTCCATAGCCCAGTAGGTGGTAGGGGGATCTGGCCAGCTCCCATTCACTTGGCCTGGCAAATATCCCACTGGTGAACCACTGTTGGCAGAAAACTGAGATAGCAGGCTGAGTCCCAAGCAGTCCATGCTTAGAGCATGAAATTGCCTCAGGCCACAAAACTCCCTGCCCTGGATAGAATGTAAAGCTCACATATGGTATCTCTCCCACTCTGAGCCAACAAAGAGGGAGTGATCAGTTCTCATGATCATGACAAGAACTGTCTTGTTTACCTCTTGATTCTAGCACTGAAGGTATATCCACACCTTATATTATATTGCTAATCTTAGTTGGGGACTTTTCCGAACCTGTGACTGTAGACTTAATTAGGTAGTAGATTTCCCTGACATCCCTATCAGTTTGGGTCAGGAATGGCTTTTGTCTATTGGTGCCATAGATTGCCCTCCACTCATAAAGTCATACACAGCACTGAGTAGGGCCAAGAAGATCCTCAATGGCCTGGATTGCCCATCTTCCCAATGGGAATGTGTATCACAGAAACACACTCTAAAGAGTCAGAATTTTCGGCTGCAACCACAGTGTAGGTTGCTGACCACTGCTCGTTTCAAAGAATCCAAAGTTTCTTTCACTTTTTTTGTTGAGCTCCCATGTTCTTCCTTGAATCGGTCTCCACATACAATTTTCCTCTTTCCAAGTGGGATGAGGTACTCTAACAAAGCCTCTTATCTACTATCTTGGAAAATGATAACCTTATAAGTTTCTATATGCTGTTCATGTTACTTTTCACTTCATTTGCATATTTACCTGGATAATGGTTTGTTATTGGGGTACATACCACATGCCTGGTAATATATTATCATTTAAAATGACTGGTTTTGTAGTATTGTGGAGCATAAAATGAAATAGATACTTCCGTACAATGCTGGTAAAATTTTATTTCATAAAGCTTTTCAGAGAGAAGTCTGGAAATATGTATCAAAAATCTTAAGAACAAATCTATTCTTTGACTTGGAACATCTACTAGTAAAAAGTTTATATTAAAATAAACAGATTGATACACAAAAATATATGTATTAGAATCTTCACTGCAGTATTATTATATCAGTGAAAAGTGAGAATTATCTTAAATGCCATAAACAAGATTTTGATTAGTTACTTTTGAGGACATATAAAAATTAAGGTAGAATATTGTGCAGTCATGAAAATTGAATTTGTAGAAAAATATTTAATGAAAAAAATTATCTTTATGACTGCAGAGTGAAAAAAACAAGTCAAAGCAATATGAAAAATATGGTATAATTTATGTACTGCAAAATAAAACTCTGAAAGTCTAAAAAAAAAAAAAAGTAAATTCCATTTAAGTTCTGCCATTCATTTCTCAGCGCAATCAGTGTCAATACAAAAAATCCAGACTCACTTCTTGGACAACCACCATAATAGGAAAAGAAAAACAGCTTGTTTTATGGACTTAAAATTGTACCCATTTTTGTGACTATTTGATCGCTTATATTGGTGAATTTATTTTTTTACAAGTCAGCATGGGGACATGACTACTTCAAAGAGTAGCCAACAAAAGAGGTCAGCTAGGTGCCCCCAAAGAAGAAAAGAATTCTCAGTGGAAAGATTCCTGGTGAGGACAGACCAGCCTCTGGCTGAACTACAAGAAGAAAAAAGATGTCTGCAGGCAGAACTAACTCTACAAAATAAAAATGCAGGACCCCTTTGCTCAAATTGTTAAGACAGCAATGCAGAGCATCACCCCAGCATGGGGCTCTGAGCCCCTGTGAGGATCGTGGGCTGTGATGCTGCTCTGTCTCCAGGAGAGAGGGGAAGACTGGCAGCTGGTGAGCAACTAGCTTTGCAGTGCTCTTCAAGTGCTGCTGGAATGTGGCTGCCGATGACAGCAGGGAGGGAAGAATGATAGTCCTCAATTGTCAAGGAGGAAACTGAAGCTGTGAAGGCTGGTGCTTGTCCGAAGCACCCAGCTGTGGAATGGCAGATCCAGGACTCAAATCTCACCCTTCCATGGTGACTCACTGTCCTTTTCTTCTGTCCCCTCCCTCCTTTCCCTGCCTACCTCCGAGAGGGAGAAAAACCAAGTTTGTTTACAAGAGATGACACTAGACATTCTTGATACACACACTCATCCACCCTGAAGAATTTGCCCTCTAAGCTATATCTCATGAAGAAATAAAATGTTTTGTTTCATGTGAAATAAATGTGAAGCTCTAGAAGCAAAATCTGAGAGGCTGGTTCGTCAGCCAGGCCCACTTGACTGGGCCTGTGGTGATAAACGCTGGGTCTGATGCTTTCATCCACCTGCCCCTGATGCCTGTGGCAGCTCCCACACAAACTAGCCATGTCTTCCTGCTCCTACTGGACGCTCCAAAAACTCACAGAAATGATAAAAGAAAATTCTAAAATCTTAAAAAGAAATAATTCCAGCTTTAATTTGAGTAGATACATGAGCTCGCCTTTTTACAATTCTTCCTCAAATATAAACCTTCTAATTGGAAAACAATATACCACTCAGCATTGGATTAAGTGCCTCACTTTAGTATCTTCCTAGCCTAATCTTAGATTGTATTAATCTCTAATTAATACTTTTTTGCTTTTTATTCATGCAGAAAGAATCAATACTTTAATTACAGACTGCTTAATAATATTCCTTTATCTGTTCTTTAATGGCTCTGTCAGTTTATTTAGATGCAAACATCTAAGGATTTTTATATCCCCTGGAGCAATTTCTCTTTTAAATACTTTCAGTGATACAGTTGCTTTAAAGCAATAAGCGAGCCAAGGAGACGTAGCATGAAATTACATCCCATCTCCGGAGTTTTTGTAATTAAATAAAAATGTGTCACTTACAAGGTTATAATTCTCGATTGGTGGATTTTCTGGAGGAGATTGGTGACTTAATTAATTAATGGTATTGAGATCTTGTTTTTAGACATCACCAGGTTGGAGAAAGATTAGGAATTCTGCCTTACTAAAAACATGGCAACAACTCACAGCCTTTGGAGCCAGGTAAACCCCTGTTTAAATGCCAGTGGGCATTTCCCACCTGGGTGACCTTGAGCACTTCATGCAATCTTTCTGAACCTCAATGATCTCTCTTGCAAAATAAGGATAATAACCTCCCATAAGTTTTTGTAGGAATTAAACAGGTTTGCACAATGCCTAGCATGTTCATATTTTTATATTATTATCATCAGTGACACCAGAAAAAGACAGAACACTTAAATCTCTCTTAAATACTGTTCCCAGTATGTTTCTCCTGAGAAAAATTACAGAGATTACTGTGGCCCTGGACCACAGGAGTTCCAGTGAATAGCTAAACACAGGTTTTTGCAATACCAAATCATGCAATTTTCCAGCATATGGTGTGTATATATTTTTTTTATCTGCTTTTCAGCATAAGCCATTTTTAGTGATGGAAAAGTATCCAAGAGCAAAACCATTTAAAAATGTGTCTTTATTGCCAAAATAAGAGGCTGGATAGGAAACGGAGGCACTGGAGTCAGTCCCTAACATTTTCTGCTGTCAGATTGTATGCCCTGCCAGACACACGGTCCTTTCCCGAGAGCGAGAGGATGCCTTTCCTTTTATCTCTTTCTTTCTGTGAGTTATACGGGAGGTTCTCTAACCCACTGGAGCACAGCTGGATTTATTTTTAACCTTAAACAACTGAATGTGATCTCCATACAGTCCACTTTTGGCACAACAACATATTGGCAGCAGGAGGCTGGAGACAGCCTTGTCACAATCCAGCGGCCTTGTTCTCTGGCTGCATCTGGTTTGTCCTGGGGTAAGAATCAAGATGCACAGGTGACAGCATCCCCTGTCAGAGATAGGGTCTGGACTGGAGCAGATAAATGCAACATGAGGCTCACTCAAGGACCTCTGCAGAGTCCCCTCCAGCTGCTGGCCCAGCCCCTCTCATGGCGGGTGTGGCTTTCACTCTAGAAACCACTGACCAGGCACTTAGAGGCCTTGGGATTTCAGGAAGGGCACAGAGGCCAGGTGGAAGTAAGAGGCCAAGTGGCCTAGGCCCCTGGAGCAGGCCCAAGTGTGAGTGCACAGCCCTTTTGTGTCCTGTACTTGCCTGTTTACCAGCACTCCAGAGGCTCCATCACTGCCAGCTAGTTATCCACATGACTAAACTTCAGTTTCCCAAACTCCCTTTTTAAATGCCTTTTCACTTCCAACCTCATTCCCCACTACAATGCACTCACTTCTGCCTCCACCTGGGCACGTGGTTTGCACAGCCAGGATACTCTCACTCTGCTCTCTGGATAGTCAAGCCTGCCCCCTTCACCCCTCTTTGAAAGCCATGAAGTCCTTCTCTTCCAGGAAGCCTATGGCACTGGCTGTGACTCACAGAGCTCCTGCCTCACCTCAGGTGCTGGGTCCTGTTCAGTGGGTTCCTCTCTTTTTGTGGCCACACTGTCTCCAGGGATCAAGTGGGGTCAAGGGCCATGTTCTAGGCTTTTCTGGGACTTGCTGGATCTCCTACGGTTCCTATCAGAAATAATTCCCAGATGAAGGGCGACTACTGCAGAAAAACCCCACAGGCTTTGGATCTGGCCTGGGGCCAAGACAGAGTTGTCCCCTCTGGCCGTTCCCTCCCTCCTGCAGGGGTAGGACTGATAGTGCACTGGTTACCTGCCAAGACCCAGAGCCTGACTGCCTGGCAACAAACTCCAGCCCCACCACCTGCAGGGCATGTGAATTCTAGCTGGTTTCCATCCAGTCTCAGGTGTGTGAGCCAACACAATTGGGGGTCAGATGGTGGAGCTATACACACACATGAGGGGTGCTCCAGAGCCAGGCTCACTGATGTCAGGACATCCCACTCTCTGTAGAGTACACAGGGACAGCATAAGAAGAATGAGACAGGGCTCGGCGCCTAAGGCGCCAGCCACGTACACCCTAAGGTGGCGGGTTCGAATCCCCAGCCCAGGCCCGCCAAACAACAATGATGGCTGCAACCAAAAAATGGCTGGGCGTTGTGG
>CAUYQV010010405.1:0-20517 GCA_963574575.1 Galagoides demidoff | reverse complement strand
GCTGGGACCACAGGCCCCCGCCACAACGCCCGGCCATTTCTTGGTTGCAGCCATCATTGTTGTTTGGCGGGCCCGGGCTGGGGATTCGAACCCGCCACCTTAGGTGTATGTGGCTGGCGCCTTAGCCGATTGAGCCACAGGTGCCGAGCCTATACACAGCAAGTTTAAGGGCAAATAGGGAAATTCCTTTATTGGGAGAGAGAAGAAAACCTGAATGGGTTAACACCCACTGAGGCTAAATGCTAAGAGGATTATATATGTTGTCCGACTTCGTCTGTCTTCTTTGTGTGCAAGAAAGTATAACCTACGTTCCTTTTGTTCTTTTGTGCCTTCACTTCTGGTGCCAGGTGCTTAGATTTGAAAGTGAAGATAGCATGAGTTTCGTTTGTTTTGTTTGTAAAATATAATGTCAGTAGTGGTTATTTCTGTGTGGTGAGAGGACAGGTGAATTTTATTCTCTATTTCCAAATTTTCCATAGCAAACCTGTATTTATTCAAGTCATTAGAAAACTAATGAGTATAAGAACTTGCGTCCCTTCAAAATATGTATGGGAGGATTTTTTTTATCCCTATCTTTTTGAGAAGGAGAAGAGGGAGAAGATGTGGGCGAGGAAGATGACCATAGGGCAGAAGGCATAGAGAGGAAATGTCATTTCTACCATTAGCCCGGGGATCAAGAACCAGATATAGTTCTGGTTCATATAAATGAAAGAGAACATATTAGCGTCCTTACTCAGGGCCGCCTGTCCAAGCTCCACAAACTGAGTCCCCTAAAACAAGGGATATTTATTGTCTCACAGTTCTGGAGGCGAGAAGTCTACAATCACGGTGTCCCCAGGGCACGCCCCACCTGCAGGCTCTAGTGGACAGTCCTTGCCTTCTCGCCTTCTGGTGGCTTCTGACAGCATAACTCTAAACTCAGTTAATCGGTGTCGGATTGCAGCGTGTTTATGTAATTAACTATTACCTAGCAGTAACAATTTTTAACACTACCTATGCCTACAACGACATGGATGAATCTCACAGATTATATTGAATGAAAGAAACCAAGCAAATGCCTCCGGTTATACGTGGCTCACTATGAAAGTTTTGAGACAGACCCTATGTCATGGTCCGTTATTTCACTTGCAAGAAACCCAGTCCACGGCGTCCTTTCTGACTCACCTGTGCATATTTCAACTTGCTCAGTTTATCCATGTTACCGGCAAGGGCTGCATTTGTTTCTGCCCACGTGGACTTTATGTTTCTTGATTTGTGTGTATCTCAAAACTTTCATAACAGCCCACTAGAAAAAGTTCAAGAATATGTAAAGTGATCAGTGGTTAATAGAAGAATCGCGGTCGCCTCTGGGGTGGGGTGAGCACTGCAGGGGCGGAGGGGGTACGAATGCCTTGCTTTGTATCTTGATCTGGGTGGTGATTATTTGAGTGATCAAGGGAGGAAGAAAGTCCTTGGATTTCATAATGTTTCATGATATGGGCAATAACCTTGTTTTCCACATTCCCAACCAGAATATCACTCAACTCGTGGGGACATGGATTTAGTGCTGCAGAAGCTGGTGGACAATGAGACAGAGCAGGAAATCGAGGCTGGCATTGCTCGCTTTCATTTGCAAAGGTAACGGGAGAGCTCGGTTCCTGGGAAAGGGCTGGCTCTGCTGGGCTGCTGCAGACACCCTCATGACAGGGAATAACCGCCCTCTGAGGGCATTAGTGGCGATGTGGACCCTGTCTCCCTACTAGTCTCCAATACTAGTATGTGAAAATATGTTCTCCTAGGGAAAACAATATTCCACAGAGTGAAACTAATTTTTTTTTTTTTGAGACAGAGTCTCACTCTGTCATCCTGGGTAGAGTGCCGTGGCATCATAGCTCACAGCAACCTCAAACTCTTGGGCACAAGCTATCCTCTTGCCTCAGCCTCCTGAGTAAGCTACAGGTGCCCACACCACAGTGCCGAACTAATTTTTTTGTTTTTTAGTAGAGATGGGGTCTCGCTCTTGCTCAGGCTGGTCTCGAACTCCTGAGGTCAAGCAATCCACCTGCCTCAGCCTCCCAGAGTGCTAGGATTATAGGACTGAGCCACCTCATCAGGCCCCAAACTAAATGTTTATTTATTTATTTATTTATTTTAGAGACAGAGTCTCATTTTGTCGCCCTCGGCAGGGTGCCATGGCGTCATAGCTCACAGCAACCTCCGGCTCTTGGGCTCAGGCAATTATCTTGCCCCAGTCTCCCAAGTAGCTGGGACTACAGGCACCCGCCACAACACCTGGCTATTTTTTGTTGCAGTTTGGCCGGGGTCGGGTTTGAACTGCCACCCTTGGTATATGGGGCCGGCACCCTACTCACTGAGCCACAGGCGCCACCCCCAAACTAAATATTTTGGAGAATAAGTCAAGATTTAGTTAAGTACACAGCATCAGGTGGCCAAACTCTAAGGACAGAAATCACCCTGTGCTGAGGCCACCCCTAGTTCATAAACCAGGAAGGAAGCCCTTGAGTGTTAACAAATGAACAAAGTTCAGCCCAGTTACCTGCTAATCAAGAGACGTGGCACCACCAGCCTCCAGCACAGTGTGGGCAACAGACGTCTGCTGAGTCCAGCAGGTGAATGGTGTGTGGTGTCTCATGCTACTAGACTGCACTCTCATGCGACGCTGGCAGATGTCACTGCTTGAGACAGGGTATCCTGAGGCAGGGATGTCCACACGTGAGACATTTGGTTTAACACATGAAACAAAGCTTCATAGTTCATACACGGTGGCATCGTTGACCTTGGCAGCTACATTTCTATTTGCTGTTTCTCTTTATCCAGCACACTCTGTGGAACACAGGTTTAGACTGTGGCATCTGAAAAGTCTGGGGTTCCTCGGCAGGGCACCCCCTTTGCCTTCTTTCTGCCCCTTCCCTACCCGAAGCTCCTCGAAACCTTCTGTTCTGTTAACTGATTTACATCTGCCGATTAATTGGGTCTAAAGTTATTAATTCATTAACACTAAAGGGTTCCCTTGGTGGTATGTTTGGTTTCTAATCTTTTCCATGGAGGAACTGTGTGTGTGTGTGTATGGAGAGAGAGAGGTTATTTGGAAGGTACTGTATTTCCGTGTGCCCACACCCTTCAGGGAGGAAGTCTTGACATCGACAGGTGAGGATGAGCAGAGTCTTAGGCTCTGACCCCCTTCCAAAGCTCTGTCTTTACCTCACATGTACATGGAGGAAAGCCCCCTGTGCTCTGAGGTTTTCAGTTCCCTCCACTAAAGAGAAAATGAGGTGGCTTGGGTCCTCCCAGGGCTCCCTCTAGCTCTGATGTTTGCCCTGGGCCAGGGCATCTGTGTCATCAGAACCCTCCCCCCCCCCTCCCAGGCCTAAAGGGAATGCACAAAAGCCCCAGGTAGGAGAAAGTGTTTCAAGTTGTGGGCTTTGCTTTCAGCTGACACTGCTGTCCCAGGAAGGCCAAAGTCAACCAGGCTGACAAAGATCCCTTCACACTTTGCCTCTCTGTCCCAAAGTTCTTCCATGAAGGACCAATCCTGTTTGCTTGAGGGGTCATGTAGAGCTGGCCAAGAACAAAGAAGATGTTCCAAATGTTAAAAATAATTTATCTCAACCTTTTCAATGTTCAACTCCTGATAGAAGCAAAGGCACACCCAGAGTAACTAAATTCAAGGTCACTGAAGTGGAGGATGTCTTATACTACATGGCCCCATCTCCCTCTGGTTCACCTGGACCTATATAAGCCCAGCCCCCCAACACCTGCTGTCCTCTTTCTCCTGTGTTCCCTGGGGCTCTTCCTCCACTGGTCCCAAGTTCTTTATCTGGAGTAGGTCTCTAGTGGTTCCCGATTGCCCTCCCTCCATGGCAGTGCCATCATCTCTCTAAACAAGGCTGACAACCCCCCTCAGGACTGACCTGCCTTCCCCATCTCTTTGGCCAAGGCTGAGGTCACCCTCATCTGTCCATTTGTAGGTCCCTCTCACATGTTGCCTTTCTTCATGGTACAAGTAGTTTTCAGCAGAGGTTGAATTACTCAGTGAGGCTCTAGAACTGTCCAGGGAACTTTTCAGGGAGACTCAGGGAAGATTTGAAGTTATGAGTGAAAAGAACATCCAGAAGCCACAGGGGCCTAGGGAAGAGTTGGGCTTTCCATCTGGGAAGTTGAAGCAAAATCTTTATTTCACTCATCCACAGAGACATGGATGACACTCCTTCAAGTGAAGATGAGGAACTAGAAGAGGTAGAACTGTCAGCTGAAGAAAGAATATTTTTGAGAGAGTTTCCCAGATTGGAACAAGATCTAGAAGAGCATATCAGAAAGTTCCACGCCCTTGCAGATGATATTGATGCAACTCACAAAACATTCACCAAGACCAGCCTGGTGGCCAACTCCATTGCTGTCGTCTCTGGATTCATGAGTATCCTAGGTTTGGCCCTCGCTCCAGCAACAGGAGGAGGAAGTCTTCTGCTGGCCAGTGCTGGCCAAGGTTTGGGGGCAGCAGCTGGTGTCACCAGCATCTTGACCAGCATGTTGGAACGCTCTCACAATAAAAAAGCCCAGGATCAGGCCAGCAACCTAGGGGTCATCCTTGACACCGAAGACGGAGAGGCTGGGGCAGACAAAGAGTTCTATGTTGCAGAAGTTGGCAAGATCACCTATAATTGTGCGAACACCGTCAAGAATATCAAAAAGAACCTCCAAGTCCTTCAGAAAGTCAGAGCCAATCCCCGCTTAGCCAATGCTGCCAAGAGCCTCATGACCACTGGCCGAGTCTCAGCCCGAAGGAGCCAGCAGGTGCAAAAGGCCTTTGGGGGCACAACACTGGCAATGACAAAAAATGCTCGCATGCTGGGAAGTGTAATGGGAGGTGTAATCCTTGTTCTGGACTTGGCTGCTGTCTCAAAGGACTGGAAGGAACTGAAGGAGGGAGCAAGGATGGAGTTGGCAGAAGAGCTGAGGGCCGAGGCTCAGAAGCTGGAAAAGAAGTTGGCAGAACTCACTCAGCTATACGATTGCCTGCTGGAGAGGGTGAGGCCAATATTTCCCTCTTTGGGAAGGGCCAGGGTGGGAAATGTTCCTCAGGATGTGGGCATATGGTGGCCCTGGAGGTCCAAATAGTATCAAGTACACCTTGAAGATGAGGGTGCCTGTCATGAACAAACCTGGTCATGTCTTCTGTTGTCCCCTTGATATTCCTTAAGGCCCAGTTTTTAAGGCCCATCCTGGTATCTGCAACTCTCCCACTGATTCGTTTCCTAGCTTTAAATAAGAGGACACTGGGCCTCAGGGAGTGTTTTGGACTGAATTGTGTTCTCCCCAAAATTCCTATGGTGAAGCCCTGAGCCCCAGCATGGCTGCATTGGAGATGACGCCTTTGGGAGATAATTAGGGTCAAGCGAGGCCATAAGGGTAGGGTGTGATCTGATGGAATGGGTCTCCTTACATGAGGAGGATGAAACACAACAGGGCCCTTCCTGTCACCTGTACCTGAGAAAGGCCATGTGAGGACATAGGGAGAAGGTGGCCCTTAGCAAGCCGGGAAGAAGACAGGCCTCAACAGAGCCCCTCCTGAATGGGCGAGTACCTCTATCTGGGCCTTCCAGCCTCTAGAATTGTGAGAAAATTATTTTGCAGGTCATGTAGTCTGTGGTATTTTGTTATAGCATCTGCAATAACTGAGACAGGGAGGTCAGGTCACTTGCTAAATTTTTTAGTCTGTTCAGGCTGCAATAACGGAACACCTTAGACTGGGGAATTTGTAAACGATAGAAATGTATTGCTCACAGTGGTGGCTGCTGGAAGGCCAAGATCAAGGCACCAGCAGCAGCCGATTCAGTGTCTGCCGAGGGCTCACCCTCTGTGTCACAGACAGCACCTTCTTGCTGTGTCCTCACATGGCAGAAGGGGCAAACGAGCACTCCCTCTGGCCTCTTTTATGAGGGCACTAACCCTCTTCTTGAGGGTTCTGCCCTCATGATTTAATCACCTCCTAAAAGGCCCCCCCATTTAATTCTACTGTAGGGGTAGAGGAACTTTCTATACTTTGAAGTGTCCATAATTTGAATCTGTAAAATAAACTGACAATAGACAGATTAACAGGAAAAAAAGCATATAAATGTATTAAGGTGCAAGTACATGGGAGTGACACAAAATACAAAACTCAAAAAAAGGCCATGTAGCTAAAGGTTAACTAGCTCCCTAAGCTACAAGAAAGAAACGGGGCTCTGATAGGGACCAGAGGGTGAGGAAGGTGGAAGTGTGTGGCCAGGAAAGGTTCTCATCATACAGATACGGTCTCTCACCTAACAGCCCTTAGAAGAACAATTGGAAGAATAGGCGTGGTATCTTGGGCATAGAGATGTTCAGTCTCCCTTCCTTTAATTAATTAATTTGCTGTACAAATTAATCTTTGCTGCTTAATATAGATTCTAGGGAAGACATATCTTGGAATTCAAGGAGGAACCTCTTTTAATCAGGTAAGGGAACTTCAGTGAGAGCCCCTTCTTGTATTTGGGGAGGGAAATGAGGGTGGGGCAGGAGCAGGTCAGAGAGAGACTTTGTTCTGGACTCTTATTTCTGAGGCATTTCAATCACCTTTGTTCAAAGCATTCAGAGAGCCAAAGCGCCATAATTTGGGGTACCCGTTTTCTGAGCCCCTAACACATTGAGGATGTCAACCTAAAAAAAAAAAGAAATTAGAGAAAATATCCCTAAATATGTTGGATTTTTTTGGGAATAGAAACAAGGATCATAATCCAGAATGCATACAATGGCAAATCAAACTTGCCTTGGGTGGGGGGAGGGGAATGGGAACTTTGATTGGCAAAGAAGAGATTTACATAAGCTGCCTAGAAACAAGAGTTCATTGGTTCTAGAAGTTCGAAGCCAGAGTTATTGTCAATTCATTGGTGGAGGTGACACTACCAGGCAAGTGTTATCCTTCGAACATCTTATCTGGATTACTGCAGTTCTAGGGAACATCTGGCCATAAGCTTCCTCAAAGCAGGAGACACAAGAAAGAAAGTCCTTGGTTCTTATCTCAGACATGTAAGCATGGGTGAGCCTCCTCTCCTTTGGGCCTTCCCAGCCTCATTTTGTCTGGATCTGACAATAGTGATTTCATCCTGGTATCTGCAACTCTCACACTGATTAGGTCTCAACATCTGAATTTTGGGAGTACACGAACATTCAAAGCAGCACACCCAGTCCTTGAAGCCAGATAGTGGGAGATTCAGGATGCCAAACCCAAGAACCCTAACTTCTGAGCTTTTACCAACGCTGTGGTGCTGCACCCTAGGCTTTGGAGAGTTCCTGTGATTGGTGTTTGGTGGTTGTTTGTTTTACAGGAATTCATGCAAGAAGAATGGCCTCTGAGCAGACATTCGGAGGCCACCATGATTGATCTAGTTTTGAGGGAGCCATAGGCCTCCACCCAGACACGGGGAAGCAGGATCTCAGGTAACATGGAGGACCAAGACAAGCTGAGCCCAGGGTGGAGCCTCTAAGTGGAACAAAAGGGGACCAGGGCAGGGGCCAGCAGAGGAAATACCCAGAAACTCACCAAATGGGAGGTCCAGGGGGGACTTGGGAGGGAGGAATCCACCGAAGAGGGCACCATCAGCCTTGGCCAGTACGTGTGGTGAAAGCCATCTCCCCCATCACCACCATCATCCCTTTTCTCTCATTTAGTCCTGTACTTCAGTCCCATTCACTCACCACAGTGGGTTCCTTACCAGCCTCTAGACCCAGGGCCAAGGTATAGCAGGAGGCCCCCTGGGGGGAAAGGCATTTTGTGTTCTCACTTCAACTTACCTTCTCATTGCCTCTCTGTGTCTCTTCCTCTCCAACCCTGGCAGTAATTGCTGACTCAGACCTTGTATCTGCACACAGAAGGATGTCCCTGGGACCTGCTCAACCCACTCCAGTGGGAAGGAGGGAGGCCCACCTTCTGCATCCCCCAGCCTCACTCCCTTCAGGACTTCGTAACCTGGAGTTTTCCTGCTGTCCAGCTCACTCATCTCAAGAATATTTTTTTCTTTTCTACATATTAGCTGCTATTTTTAAAGTAGTACACAGATATTAAATACTTTTCTTTAAATCCAAGAAAGCAGAAAATAAGCACAGATAACCTCCTAAGGGTGACAATGTTAAGTGGGTCTCTTCATGCCATCTATATATGATATTGAAATGTTAGAAGAGCAAGTTGGACTCCATTTTGCTGTTTACCCCTTCTCTGTTCCATTTTATTACCCTCAAAACTGGTTCCTCTTGTTTACGCTTGTGATTACAGCCCTCCTGATTATAGATTTTTATGATCGTGCACTTTAAGACCCTTACCTGTAAGTTCCCCTCCCTGCATTCCCTCCTGAGGACATTGCGGTTTTGTACCTATTTAGTAAGAAAAATCACTAATCGCTGTCATTGTGTAAAATGATTAACTGCCCTATCCTTGTGATTCCCTGTACCCCTGTAACTGCTATTTGCGTTTCTGTAGTAATGTTTGCTTGCCTCCTCCCCCGCCTCCCGAAAAGTTTTGCCCTATAAAAACCAGAGCCACAGACAATTCCCGGCTGCTCTCAGAAACCCCATTTGGGGACGGAGGCAGTCACCAGCCGGCTCTTCAAGATGCTGCAAAATCAGCTTGTCTGGCGGTGTGGTCTCTGAGGGAACTCCTGGTTACAGAATTTCCCTCCTGTGACTTTCTTGCTTTGGGGGTTGAAGTGCTGGCTTTATGTCGTTCCACGTTGTCATTAGACTCCTTAGATGTCCGTCTGGGATCTTCCCTCAGGGCCGCGTTATGCATGTTTCCGTCGCCCACTGAGTTTTCCTTCTTTCTAATTTCCAGTTTTCTTGTTTGTCTATGAGCTATGACTTTATGCCTTGCTGTTTTCACTTAGCAGTATTTCCTACCATTCAATGCTGTCCTGGGGTTTTCATAGGTATTGCTTTCTTATATTACCTAATATTCTCTTGGTTACCGCTCCTTCCGTTTTAATGTTCAAAACCAACTCAAACTGGCTTATATAATAAAAGGAGTTTATTGGCGCAGGATACTAGCTTAGATACAGCTTAGGATACTAGCTTAGGATACAGCGGGCTTCTGGTGCGTGCAGGTCCAGAGGATAAAGATGTCGTCCGGTGACTGTCTTTTCGCCACCCAGGAAGGCTTCTGCGCCCCAAGTGAGGCTGGAGGCTGCAACGCCGGGTGCAAACTCAGTCCGGAAGGGAAAGGGGCGGGGCAGAAGTCTGGGGCCCACTGTGATTGGGCCATCCAAGTCACGTGGCTCAGCCGCCTTTGGTGGCGGGAATAGCCAGAGGAGAAAGGAGATGGGAAACAGGAAAGCGACAAGCCCTGCACTTCTGCCCCTACCCTTCCGGAAACATTTAGGTGATTTCACATTTTTTAAAATTATACATCGTGGTAAAATGAACATCTCTGTGCCAAAAGCTTTTTGCGTGATTCCTTTAAAAAACTAGACTCCTCGGAGTGGGATCGCTAAGATAAAGGTTAGCAACCTTCAAGGGAGAGGAAGAGGCGTTTTTCCCTACATTGTAATAGTGACATAGATCGCGAAAAGTTTAGAAAAGATTTTTTATTCATTATATTTTTTTGGAGACAGTCTTCGTTTGTCGCCCTCAGTAGAGTGCTGTGCTGTCTCAGCTCACAGCAACCTCACTCTCGGTTTTAAGTGATTCTCTTGCGTCAGCCTCACGAGCAGCTGGGACTACAGGTGCCCACCCAGCTATTTTTTAGAGATGAGGTCTCACTCTGGCTCAGGTTGGTCTCCAACCTGTGAGCTGAGGCAATCCACCTGCCTCAGCCTCCCAGAATGCTAGGATTACAGGTGTGAGTCACCGCGCTGGCCTTCAGAAAAGATTTTAAAGCTGGGGTAAAGAGAGCCACTATCAACGTTTTGGAGTCCATCCTGCTATTCTTTACTTTATAAATCTTATGATCTAGAAGTTTTAAATAGTTGTAATCCTGTGTCTGTGCAATTTTGTTTCCTGGTTTTGTTTCTCTCCTTTCCCTGTCCTCATAATTATTTCATAAGCATGACTATAAACAGCTTTATTGCATTTAATAACGTTTTCTTAGTGTTTAAAAATACTTCAGTGTAGGGACATTTATGAAGTTCTGAATAAACATTATCAGTAATAATGCCTGACACAACATATTCACTAAGCTTGTGGTTTTTATTTGTTTTGTGGAATGAAAAAGAATGAATAAATGAGAGAATGGAGATTCGAGTCTCATCTCTGACACTTACTTGCTGGATCCCATTACAGAGGTTTGGTTTTCTCAGCCATGAAGTTAAGTGTAACCTGAATAAAGTGCAGGACTCTGTTTGGATGACTCACAGAAACAGCTGTCTGGGAGAAAAATAGCCTTGAAAGAATTCCAGGGCTCACTAAAGCCCTTGAGCCAGTTTCAAAGAGTGAAAGAGACATCGTCCTTTCCCCTTTACCCACTTTGCTCATTCCGAAACTCTCACCCATGCAGGGCAGAAGCTCTTGGAATTGGAAGCATCTATTTCCTCTCCCCTGTGCCAGCCCAGCACCCTGCCTCCCCCTTCACGAAGACCTCCAATCCCAAGCTGCTGCCATCACAGTCTGCTTTTCTGACACATGCCTTCTTGTGCCACCTGGAATTCTGGTGAACAAATGCTTTCACCTCATTATACCTCCCCACAGTTAAATCTTTGCTGTCCTGGCCAGGCACTCAGGGCAAGCCAACTACAACTTGAACTTTACCTTAGGAATGAAAACAATGTAATCTTACCATTTGTACCTTCATAGTAATCTGAAATTAAAAAAAAAAACAAAAAACAAAACTGTGTTCCCAGCCATGACAGGATGGAAGAGATAAAGCACAATTACATGCCTATGAATTCCCTTCATAAATATTCATGACTCCTCCTATAGCTTATTGAATATGTATATTTGACCCCCAATTCAGTATAAAATCCTGTTGCCTTTTGTCTCTTTGAAGCCTGAGTGGGGGGCTCAGTGCCTGTGGCTCAATCGGCTAAGGTGCTAGCCACGTACACCTAAGGTGGCGGTTCGGATCCCCAGCCTGGGCCCGCCAAACAACAATGCTGGCTGCAACCAAAAAATGGCCAGGCGTTGTGGGGGGCGCCTGTGTTCCCAGCTACTTGGAAGGCGGAGGCAGGAGACTCGCTTGAGCCCAGGAGTTGGAGGTTGCTATAAGCTGTGATGCCATGGCACTCTACCCGGGGGGACAGCTTGAGGCTCGTCTCAATAAAAAGAAGCCCGAGTGGGGGACTCAGCTTGCCAACCTGTTCATTCGATTGGCTGATATGAAAAGTATAAACCTCACTAACTGATTAATTTTTTTTTAGTTATCAGTGGCCTCAAGGGACCTTCATGTGTCAGTCTGGCTCACCCAAGTCAACACTCACCCACCATGAGTTCAGATGTGGCCCATGATCATGTAGGCACAGATGACACACAAGCTATTGGGCCTGAAATCGAACTTACAATGAAAAGAAAACCACATGGCCATCATGTTCTAGTCAATGCACAATGGTATATCCAAACACACAGCTGTCTGGGGGTAGGTCTATTTGAATGCTATTTGAACCCTTCCTTGGCCTCTTAAAAAACAGAAAAAGGTGCGTGTTTAGAGGGAAAGAGGATGATGAGCATGTATTCTTTTTGTTGTGGTACGTAATTTTCATTTTGTGTTTTCTTTTCTGAATCACTTATAACTACAGAGGGTGCCAAAAAGGCATATGCACATTTAAGAAAGGAAAAAACTATATTAAGTTTATAATATTCGAGTCACATTTGACTCTGCAATTGTAAGAGGTGCTCGATGTGATGTGTATTCATTTTTTATCATATATTCTCATATTCATCTTTGGTCATTGTATCTACTGAACATAACATTAAGGTGAGGAGGCAGGGAGGCCACCCTTTCACCGTTTTATCTAGCTTGGAAGAGTACGTGATGGGAGGCCGGGCAGGTCTTTTGGTTTGAGTGAGTATGTCAACAGCAAATCCCTGGTGGCTATCGACACAAAGGAGAAAGGGTTTGGAGGGGCTGGGAAGGAAAATGGATGAAGTTTGTAGTGAGGCCCACTTGAGTTTTACAGAGGGTTGAGAGAGGGAGGGCTTTGGGAGTAGAAGTTTGTTAGGGTCCCCAGTGGCTGTCTAGTAAAATGACAAAGTTGGGAATCCAGAGACAAGAAATTAGCCACTCTGACAAGGGATAGGAGACCTAATGTTTTAGAGGTGGGGAGGAATAAGGTGACAATGGGTCTTTTTTTTTTTTTTCAGGATTTAAGCTCCAGATAGAAAGGGTAAGGGGGATGTTGAGGTAGGTGACTTGGGTTTTAATTGATTGTGGTTTTGTTTGGATGCTACCCTATGGCCTGGATTTCCAAGGTAGTTCAGGAGAGAGACAATTGGGAGGGATGGACTATAACGGAGCAAGTCATGGACATGTGAGATGACAGATGATGTCACTGGCTTGAATTTTTTTGAGATCTGATGCTAGGCTTGGCCAAAAAGGTATGGGCTTACTCTAAACTCCTGGGGGAGGACTGTCCAGGTTAGTTGTTGAGCTAGTTGGGTGTCTGGGTCAATCCTGGTAAAGACGAAAGGTCCTGGGAGTTGGGGTGGAGAAGAATAGTGGAAAAGGTGTGTTTCAGGCCCAGGACTAAGGCCTGGAGAGGAGGGTACAGGGGTTTGGGATGGCGGGAGTATTGGGGACATGGCCTTGTTGACTGCCCTCAGATTTTGGACCAGTCAGAAGGAGCAGTCAGATTTGAGGACCAGTAGGATAGGGATGTCGCTTGGGGAGGAGGTAGGTCGAAGAATGTAGGTTTTTAGTAGATGATTGATAATTGGTGATACTGATGATAAGGATAAGGGGATGCTGAGGTCAATCAGGGAGACACAAAGGATTAGAAAGAGTGACCACAGTGGGCTGATGGTGTAGAGTGACTGGGGTAGAAGCATCCCAGACTTTAAGATTGATCTGACCCAAAGTTTCAGGAAGGGCCAGTTGTGTAGATAGGCCAGAGGCATCAGAGGAGAGTATTGGAGGTGTGAGGAGCTGAGAGGGGATCCCCATTGGTTTGGGGATGATGAGAATAAGGTAAAAGCGGCCCTGAGTCTAGACAGTAGGTTTCAGCCCAGTCGGGGAGTCAGGAATTTGGGAATTATTAGGCATCTTTGCATGTACACTGAGATGGGAGGGCAGACTCTAAGAAGCCTGCTATCTCCGTCTCTCTCTTCTGGCCATGTTGTGTGATGATCACTGTCCTACAAGGCTTCTGAAGTCCAGCAGACCATTCAGTGCTCATCCCAGTGATCAGGTCACTCCATTGCCCTTGGCTCAATCTCCTCTCTGTGAAATGGGTGTTATAACAGCTCCAGTGGCAGCAGCCCACGAGCAAATGAGGTGGTGCCTGGCATGTGGGGGATTAGCGGGAGCTGTGATGAGCGTTATAAAGCCACCTTCCTCCATGCTTGATTTTTGTGACAACCCCGTGAGGTGCACAGCATTAAGGAGCTAGTAACGCTTATCCTTAATTCTGAAATGCAGAATACTCTGGAAATGGAAATTTTTGGTACAAGTAATTTATTTAGTGATCAGTGATCCAATCCGGTGTGAACTTGCTGATAGATTTTATGTATCCTGTTTAACTCGACTATTCATAGATTCACTGCAGGAATATTAATATGTTTTGACTAAGGAGGGCTGTTGGGGGCAATGTTGCACAGTGTATAATACCCCGACCCTATTACCTTTCTAAAAATCAAAAAACTTGGGAACTCTATTGTGCATCTGGCCCCAAGGATTTGAGATGCAGAATCGCAGAAGTTGGTTTTGCAGAAGAGGAAACAGAGAAGTTGAGGGGATGCCCTGTGGTCAGCAGCTGAGAAAGGACAAAGCCAGTTCTAGGCTCCGTGTGGGAGCGAGCCGGCACTGGGGTCACAGGTTTGTGTGTTTCTCCAGCATTTGGGTGCCAACCAGGATCAGGAGCCATGTGGTTTGTTTGTATTTATATGTCCAGAAGTCTCTAGTCCCCACCCCTAGCTGAGGCCACATGGGGGCTGTTGCTTCACAGAAGGTGTGGTCCACCCAGCCAGTCCTGGTGCTGTAGGGGGTGGGGCCCAACTGATATGCCAAGGAGAGGCAGGGGGCAGGGGCCGCTGAGCTGGGGATTGTGCAGGCCTTTCCAGCCCAGGCTAGGAAAGATTTCCTAGGCTCTGTAACCTGAACAGACTGCCCTTGAGGAGGAGGTGACCAACCAGTGCAGCCAGGCAGCCAGGCCATCCCAGGCCCTGGCAACAGACCTAGATGTGGTGGCTGCTGCTTGTCCTGGGAGCCTTTAGGACCAGGCCGGACTAGGGGAATGTTTACCAGTGGGGGCCTTGTGCCCCAAGGTAGGCTGTACGAGAAAACTGTTCTGTTCATGCGGGCAGCGATGCTCACGTCGGGGAGACAGGAAATATCACCCCCAGTTCAGATGAGCAAAACAGGGAGTGGCTTCACTCCTTAGAACTCACCCCACCTTCCTCAAGGGACCCCAGACCAGCTGAAAAGACACAAACGTGCCCGAAGCCCCCCCATCTCTTGCAATTTAAAATATACTCTTTTGGGGTACAGCCAGTCATTTGGGGTGAATGCTCAGGCATCTTCAAGTTCAAATTTTTTTAGCAGAGTTTTTTTTTCCCTGCCTGAAAGTTTGCCTCACTCAGAGATGGCATTTGGGTGCAGTGCTGGCCCTCTGGGGTCCCACTGGCCCACACAGAAGTGTCCTTGGTCCCTCTCCTATTGAACACCACCGGCTCCTGGGTGCCACAGTTGAAATCCACTCTGGAGCTTCTCTCGACCTCAGAGCTGGCTCAGCTCTCAAGGAACTGCGTTTACTCTGCCACCCACACCCAGCCTAGGCACTGGCTGTCTGCTATCACAGAAAGGTCACTGCACCCCAGCCCAGTGGCCCATCTCTCCTCTGCCTTGCTCTGGCCTAGGAAGAGGACAGGGGACATAGCAGCAATATTCATAATAGCCCCAAAGTAGACACTGAAATAACTTAGGGGACCTGGAAAAATAGACTCGGACCCCCACTTAGGTTAATTAATTGGTAATTTATTTTACCCGCTGCAGGGGCTGCTGCTCCAAGAGACAGTCAGCCCCAGTGAGAGTTACCTTTTATAGGCTTTGTGTAAGCATATTACAGAAGTGAATGGCTGGTTAAGGGGGGTTACGACTCAGGTAGTCATAGATACAGTAATGGAACAATAATTAATACAGTTTCAGTTGACAATGGACACATTTCATATCACAATGGTTATGGTTATACAACAGTAATTAATCAGGTCTCTGAGTTTTCCACCATTGTTCATCTACTGAGAACTTGGGGGTTTTGTGAAACTTGGGACTTTTTTTCCTTGTACCTGAAGCTTGTTCTTGGCAACCCTAGGAGGAAGAAGGAGGCCTGGGAACGTGGCTGGGAAGCACGTTCTTGGCCATCTTGTGGGGAGGAGGGACCTCCTTGTTCCTGGAGTCTGACTCTAGGGGGAGAAGGGAGGAGGAGGGAAATGGGATAGAGAGGGGGGCGGGGGACAGGAGTGGGCAGGGGAAAGAGGGCTGGGTTACAACAGACACAAGCTAAATGCCTATCAAATGGTGAATGGATAAATGAAATGGGACTATCCATGCAATGGGATATTATTCATTCTTGAAAAAGAAGGAAGTTCTGACACACGCTACAGTGTGAATAAACCTGGAGGCCATCATGCCGGGTGAAATGAGCCAGGTACAGAAGGACAAATGGATGATAATGCACCTAGAGAGTAAAATGGTGGTTTGGAGGGTCTGGGAGAAGGAGGAGTGGGGGGTGTTTTCTTCAATGGGCGCCGAGGTTTTGTAAGAGAAGGAGAGCCCTGTGGATGGAGGGTGGTGATGGTTGAACAGCAACGGGAATGCTCATGATGAACCATACACTCAAAAATGGTAAAGATGAAATTCTATGGTACGTGTATTCTATCATGGTTTGATTCCCCCTCACATCCCGTAGAATATGCCTTCTCAGCTCAGCGCCCATAGCTCAGTGGTTAGAGTGCCCGCCACATACACTGGGGCGGGTGGGTTCGAACCCAGCCCGGGCCTGCTAAACAACTTTGACAACAACAACAACAACAAAAATAGCTGGGCATTGTGGTGGGCACCTGTAGTCCCAGCTACTTGGGAGGCTGAGGTAAGAGAATCTCTTAAGCCCAAGAGTTTGAGGCTGCTGTGAGCTGTGACACCACAGCCCTCTACTATCGAGGGCAACATAGTTAGACTCTGTCTCACAAAAAAAAGAGAATATGCCTTGTCTTCTGTGGTCCCTGTTGGCACACAGGCGATCCCTTCCCCATACCCATGGGAGACAGTCATGCGGCTGACCCGTTCCTCTGACCCCAGCGCACTTGGCTTCATAAATGGCAACATTCTATAAATTCTGCCGGTTGCTTACAGCAGGGTGTATCAGGCACAAGTTACTCTGATCCCAGACCACGACTCCATGTTCTCAGGCCCAGAGGGTCCTGGGGTCCTTCAGCAGCTCCACTGGCAGAAACCTGGCACCAGTAGTGACCACCATGAGGGATGAGGAAAGGGCCTTGAAGAACATTCTGATCCTGAAATTCTTGGATTCCAAGCATGTCTTCCCTTCTCCCTGGTTGGAGCATGTGGGCAGGTTGGAGCAAATACTGCCCAGAAAGGGCAATCTGCCAAATGCAGCAAAAGTGCCGTCCCTGTCTCCCTTGCTTTGCCTGGAAGCAGTTCCAGAATCCTGGAACCCCAGTCCCGAGTGGACCAGGGCAGCAGTCATCACAAGGGGAGAGAAGGGCACTGAACTTGACCCCAGGAACACTGAGTTCCAGATCTGGCTTGGCCAGCCCCTGCTTCTGGTCCAACAGCAACTCCTAACCCTCACCTACTTCCACTTCATTCAGTTCCTGGGGTTCTCATAAGGATCCCATGAGTTGCCTTGGCAATGGTAAAGGTTGATGCACATACCAGGTGCTCTCACTCGAGTCTGTGAAAGACACCGGGCTTGTCTCTCAGGTGAGATGTGAGAGATAGCCCCCCTCCGGCTCTTACCTTGCATGATAAATACAAATGTTTGTCACCCCAGGTTGGATGGGTGGGAAAGCTCCATGTGCAGAGAGTGTTCCCCATGAAGCCCTGTGCCACAATGCTCAGCTATTTTTTGGTTGCAGCCATCATTGTTGTTTGGTGGGCCTGGGCTGGATTCGAACCTGCCAGCTCAGGTGTATGTGGCTGGCACCTTAGCCGCGTGAGCCACAGGCACCAAGCCAAGCTTTTTCATTAATGGAGAGATCAGAGACCTTCCAGTTCATGTCTTAGTTCCAGGATTGTAGATGAAAAAGCATTTCCCCAACCAGATCAAGTAGGAAAATTCCCTGGGAAGCTCTCTCTGGGCTAAACAGTGTCCCATGTCCTGGTCCTCTCTGTGGTCAGGGACACGTGGTTCTCTGACTCCCCAGCTGGGTTACATTCCCTGTCCCATAGCAAAAGCAACGTGCTGTTTTCCAGAGGTCCTCATTGGAACCATGAGGTTGGAAGGAGGGAACAATGGGACCCAAATACAGGGGTGCTCCTCTGGACAAGTCATCTGATGAAATCTTCTACAAGGGGTCAGGTACTACCTGACTGCTGCTGAGTTAGTCCAGGGTCCACCTACACAGAATTTTGTCCTTCACTCCTCTTAGCAGCAGGCAGACCAATAACCGAAGCTGCCTTCCCTTCGGAAACAGGCTCCTCACCGGTGATTGTGATCTTGTCAATGATTCTGCCCTAGAGACAGGGGTCTTAGGTGGGAACTGAGACCTAAAACTTGCACTTCTCTCATCCCAAGAATTCTTCAAGGCTGATTGAAAAAGGAATTTCTAAAGGGCAGGATTTTTAGTCTGTAGGTCTAGTGAATGTAGAAGAGGGAGGTCTTACATTTTCTTTCTGTTTAATCAGCCTTTTCAGATGTGAAAACAGAGCCCCATGGGGTGCCTCTCCATGGGAGGGAGGGAGAAAGGAGGGAGAGAGAGAGAGACACACACACAGACTCATATGATTAATCTTAGCTCTTGACTTACTAAGGATTCAATGAGTTAGATAATTTTTGTTACTGCTATTTTTTCTGTTATTTTAGCAAGGCCATCCTTTCACTAGGTTTTTGGTTTTTAAGATTCTAAGAGTCTTAATGCTTAGGTTTGAAAATTCCATGGGGAGACGCATAGGGTGCATCAAGATGGCGGCCTCCGTGGATTTGGAGTTGAAAAAGGCCTTCACAGAGCTTCAAGCTAAGGTTATTGACACTCAACAGAAGGTGAAGCTTGCAGATATACAGATTGAACAGCTGAACAGAACGAAAAAGCATGCACATCTTACAGATACAGAGATTATGACTTTGGTAGATGAAACTAACATGTATGAAGGTGTAGGAAGAATGTAAGTAAAATATGTTCTTAATGAGATTATCTTGGTAGACCTTTTGTCTGAATTAAATCATAGAATTTGTTCATTTTATTTATTATTTTTTTTTATAGAGACAGAGTTTCACTTTATTGCCCTCAGTAGAGTGCCGTGGCATTACACAGCTTGCAGCAGTCTCCAGCTCCTGGGCTTAGGTGATTCTCCTGCCTCAGCCTCCCAAGTAGCTGAGAGTACAGGTGCCCGCCACAATGCCCAGCTTTCTTTTTTTTTGTTGTTGTTGTTGCAGTTCAGCCAGGGTCGGGTTTGAACCCGCCACCCTTGGTATATGGGGCCAGTGCCCTACTCACTGAGCCACAGGCGCCGCCCTGTTTATTTTTATTTTACTTTATTTATTTTTGAGACAGAATCTTACTCTGTTGCCCTGGTAGAGTGCTGTGGCATCATAGCTCACAGCAACTTTAAAACTCTTGGGCTCAAGTGATCCTCTTGTCTCAGCCTCCTGAATAGCTGGGACTACAGGCACCTGCCACATCACCCTATGGTCTCATTCCATTTTTATTGAGACAGAGTCTTAGTTTGTCACCCTAGGTAGAGTGCTGTTGTGTTACAGCTCACAGCCACCTGAAACTCTTGGGCTCAGTCTATCCTCTTGCCTCATCCTCCCAAGTAGCTGGGACTCGAGGTGCCTGCCACAGTGCTCAGTTATTTTTAGAGACAGGTCTTGCTCTAGCTCAGTTTGTTCTTGAACTCTTGAGCTCAAGCAGTAGGATTACTGACATGAGCCACTGTGCCCAGCCTTTTTTTTTTTTTTTTAAATTTAACATCATAATTCATAGTAACCTCCAACTCTTGGGCTCAAGTTGGCTCAAAACTCAGCCTCCCGGGGTGGTGCCTGTGGCTCAGGGAGTAGGGGGCCAGTCCCATGTACTGAGGGTGGCGGGTTCAAACCTGGCCCCAGAAAAACTAACAACAACAAAGAAATAAAACTTTAAAAAAAAAAAAAAAAAAAAAAAAAACTCAGCCTCCCAAGTAGCTGGGACTATAAGCACCTGCCACAATGCCCAGCTAAATTTTTATTTTTTTTTATTTTATTCAGTAGTGAGGAAGTCTCATTCTTGCTTAGGCTGGTCTCAAACTCCTGAGCACAAGCAGTCCACCTGCCTTGGCCTTCCAGAGTGTTAGGGTAATCTTCGTTAGCCACTGCACTTGGCCTGAATTTGTTCATTTTCAAACTTTGAGTTAAGTACCATTGAAATAACTTTAAAGATTATGTAGTCAAGTACCCTTTTTTTTTCTTCTTTTTCTGAGACAGTGTCTCACTACGTCCGTCACCCTTGGTAAAGCGCCGTAACATCATAGCTCACAGCAACCTCAAACTCTTGGGCTTTAGAAACTCTTCTTCCTCAGCCTCCTAAGTTATCTGGGACTACAGGCACCCTCCACAATGTCCGGCTATTTTTTGTTGTAGTTGTCATTGTTGTTTAGCTGGCCTGGGCTGGGCGTGAACCCACCAGCCTTGGTGTATGTGTCTGGTGCCCTAACCACTGTGCTACGGGTGCTGAGCCACTACCTTCTTTTTTTAAAAATGAGGAACTGAACCTCAGGTAGATACAAATGTTTAATTTTAGACTTTGAAGTACATTTCTTTTTTTTTTTTTCCTTTTTTTTTAAAATTAAATGATAGCTGTGTACATTAATGCAATCATGGGGTACAGTGTAGTGTTTTCATATACAATTTGAAATATTTTCATCAAACTGGTTAACATAGACTTTATGACATTTACTTAGTTATTGTGTTAAGACACTTATACTCTATTTTTAGAAAGAGTAAGACAAACCATAGAGGTGATCTTTCCAATCACCCTCCCTCCACCCATCGCCCTTCTCCCCTCCTCTCCTCCTCCCCCTCTCCATATTCTTGGGCTATAATTAGGTTATAGAAGTACATTTCTTAAATACTTCTCTCTTTCTGTTTAAGTGTGTAACTTCAATGATAAAATTATAGTTTGTCATGCAGTGATGTTTATAGTGATTTTGTATTG
>CAUYQV010010401.1:0-10102 GCA_963574575.1 Galagoides demidoff | reverse complement strand
GCCTACACATAGGTTATTACACTTTTCCATAAGAAAATTTAGTTTTGGAAACTTTCATACCCCCAACAGGCATTTTCATTTCTAATGATTTCTTCTGATTAAAATAATTTGAAAAACAAATCAATTTCTTTTTTTTTTTTTTTGGAGACATAGCCTCAAGCTATCCCCCTGGGTAGAGTGCCATGGCATCACAGCTCACAGCAACCTCCAACTCCTGGGCTCAAGCGAGTCTCCTGCCTCAGCCTCCCAAGTAGCTGGGACCACAGGCGCCTGCCACAACGCCCAGCCATTTTTTGGTTGCAGCCATCATTGTTGTTTTGGTGGGCCTGGGCTGGATTTGAACCCACCACCTTACATGTATATGGCTGGCGCCTTAGCCAGTTGAGCCACAGGTGCCGAGCCAACAAATCAATTTTTAACTAATTTATATTTCACTGTAACTTAATATAAGTTATAAAGCAAAGGAGAAAAAACTTACAACCATACTACTCAAACACAACTACTTTCTGGGGTCAATGAATGTCTCAAAATGATCTCCTAAAAGGAAGAAAGTTCTCCTGGCAGCCATGGCACCAACTCAATCCTTTGTACGCTTTTTAAGAGTAAGTGTTCTACCCAAGTGGAATAAGCCTCCAGAATCTCTCCCTGCAATTAATTTTTGCCTTCACATTTAAAGAGACTTATTTTCAAATACATGGAGTATTGCCTCAAACATGCCAGTCATTCTCTTTATTCTACATGCTTCTCTCTCCCATATTCTTGATAAGATACTGCACCTTGGAGATTTTTTTTCATCCATCTCTTACTTATGCTTTTCCTATTTGTTAAATATTACAGAACTTCTTCCAGCTTCTTTGAAATAAAAATAATATGAAAATACTCAGGAGCTAGACTTTGGAAAAGAATCAACAATTAGGCAGCAGGAGTCAGAGAAATTGGTTCTGAAAAACAGAGGCTGCAGGCCACATTCACCATCTGAAGCTGAAGATGCTGCTTGTCTTTCTGGGGAAATAATGGGTAGCAGGTGGTTCTAGTAAATTAGTAAGTCACGTGTTACCCTAATGTTTATCAAGTTGGCAATAATGGAAGTTGAATATTTTCCTTTAATAGAAAGTGGAGGTTTAAAGACACCAATAGATTATGAATTAATAGAAAAGACAAAAAATCTTTCTCCTATAAATAGACAACAGATAGTTTGGGAGATCAAAGACAAAACAAAATAAAATAATAAATGGACCACCAAAGTGATTTTTAAAAACTGGCTGGGAAAGCATTCTGGCTCTGTAGGAATTGAAAGCAAGACAGAATTCACTAGCCTGGTTCCTTCTACACTTCTAGCAAAATAGCACACAACATTAATTCTCTTTACATAAAGATAAATGAAAACAGCCCTGCAATGTATCACAACCAGAATATATTTAATAAGATGATGGTGAACGATGAAACTTTTAAGGAAAGTTACAGTACTGGTAGCTTGTCATAGAGTAGCTAATGTTTTGGAACAGGCTATTTCTTTGGAGGGCAAGGGAGAAAATATGCAATATGCATGTCGGGAAGGGAAGACTCATGGTTCTTTGTGCCTGTGCTCAAATTTTCTTTCAAAAAATAACAAATTCTTACACTTTCAGTCATAGGATTCCTACATAATAAGAATAGTAATAATAATAATAATAATGCCAAGTATTGTGATTTTACTTCTCTCTGAAATAAATCCTGCTACTCCCTTCCTAAGTAAAGTTCAATGCACACAAAGCACCACGCGAGCTTCAAGGGATAATTTGACAGTATCTTTTCTAAAATTCCAATCATTTGGAAGCAACAATGCTGATCATTTTTTAATGACGCTGATTAATTCAAGAGAATTAGTTCTTGAGGAGTTTTAAGGCATTTGATAGCATACAACCACTGGATCCTAACTCAGAATTATCAGTCACGTGGAATCCCAGCTCAATACTTTAAACCTCTGCTCCTCTAACACAGGGGTTTACCCCAGTTATTTGCCCTCTTTGTACTATTATATCTTATAACAAAGGACTTGTGCCCCAAATTTTGGATTTGTATGTTTTATAAAGTAGGATCATGTTATAGACATGAAACCAAGACGAATCTCTTGCTCACCTGTTAGTATCCGATATATCCTACCAATAAAAGCTTTCAGAAATATAGGACAAAAAAAAAAACTTTGGGGCGGGGGGAGGAACCCCCGCTGCTGACTCATTCCTTATAGAGAAACATCTAGTATTTCCTGCGGCAGTGTGCTGAATTTCTGCTTCTAGGGCTCTAATTTCCACTCATAAATACTGGAAGGCGCTTAGGCAAGGGAAAAGGAAGAGGTCAAAGTCCTATGAAAGATGCAGGGCTTTTAAGGGTACTGTAATGGGATCTGCAGAAAAGCTATTGATCTGTGCCCTTTTGTTTCACTTCCAATATATAATATAGTAATGTTATTTCCCTATGAAAGTTCAGGGTATTCATCTAGGGACTTTATAGCAACAAGGCAAATAGCAAACCAGAATTGTAGAGTATTTGTTAGTAAGGAGTTAAAAGGTCTTCGTGGAAATCCTGGTGCCAGGCAAGAACGAAGAAAAGCAAATTTCAAAGAATCATCCCCCAGCCTCTCTGGATCATGATGTGAGTGATCAAAGAACAGGAAAGTTGAGGACAGTTCCAATAATAAATAAACATGTGTACTCATACATGTACATCCAAGTATGTAGGCACGCGTGTGTATATAACAGTACTAACTGGTGCTACTTTACTAAGCACCACAATCTTACAACCTCATCTAAAGCAAGCAACCCTGAAAGACGGGCAGGAACACCGAGTCAGGGGTGCTCTCTAAAACCCAAGATACCTGCAGCTCTTAAACATTCTGTGGCACGAGTGGGATACGAGATAGTTTCGTTCCCCAATCGTAGCCCTTGTGAGTGAAGTTTACAAGGAAATTAATTTTTGAAGAATTTTAAACTATAATTAAAATGTTATTTAGATATACAAAAGAATATAGAAATGTAAACACAATATATTAATTTTTCTGAAATATCTGAAGTAAGTCTAGGGAAATCTATACTAAATGAGGTATTATCTTTTCTCCTTAAGTTTATCATCTTTAAAAAAAAAGTTCAAGCCCTAAGTACACATATGTTGTTAAAAAAATTCTGTCTAAAGGAACTCAAGCTAGACCTCCCATTTGATCCTACAATCCCATTATGAGGAATCTACCCAGAAGAAGAAAAATCCTTTTACCATAAGATAAAGGACATTTGCACTAGACTGTTTATTGCAGCTCAATTTATAATTGCCAAAATGTGAAAACAGCGTACATGCCCACCAACCCAAGAATGGACTAACAAGCTGTGGTGTATGTATACCATGGAATACTATTCAGGCACTAAAAAAGATGAAGACCCTATATCTTTTACATTAACCTGGATGGAAGTGGAACACATTATTTGTAGTAAAGCATCATAAGAATGGAGAAGCAAGAATCCTATGTACTCAATTCTGATATGAGGACAATTAATGATCTAGCACATGGTGGGGGGTGGGTGAAGGGGAGAGCAGAAAGAGGGAAGGAGGGAGGGGGGTGGAGGGTAACAGTGTGTGACACACCTTTTGGGGACAGGATAAGAGGGACTTTACCTAATAAATGTAATCAACGTATTCCGGTTCTTTGTGCCCTCAAAGAATCCCCAACAATAAAAAAAAATATATATATATGTCTACAAGAGAATGATCCATTTTATAGACTGTCACTCTTCAGGTACTCATTTGAGCAAAAGAGCCGGTGTGCTCTACTCTGTCCTTGGTTCGCATAGGAAACTGTCGTTTCCATTGGCCGTTTCTTCCTATGGCAAATTCTCGCACTGTGCAAGTCCAATGTATTGGGAATTTGAGGAGTAGAAGCAGAGAAGAAAGAGGAGGGAACAGAGATCCTTTCATAGTGACTCTTTGATCTTCTAGGCAAGTCCCAATTTCAAATATCTTATTCTACTGTTAAACAACAGGAGTTCATTATGCCTTAATTTTGTTTCGCAAACATGATCTCCCAGTGTATGAGAGCCACAACTAGGATCTGAACAATTTCAGTGTTACTCTTATGAAATAATGAATATGAAATTCAAATCTTATTTATTGTTTTAAATAAATATAAAAATTCCTGAGGCTGATTTGCTATTGGCAATTGTCACAACACACTGACGAAGAAGGCATGAGACCACAGAAAGATCATAAATCTGAGAATCCCACGTGGACTTCTGTTCAACTTTAAGAGCAGGCACTTGTTCTATGAGCTTCAGCTAATGCTTAATCTCTGAGCTCCACTTCTCCCGCATAACATGCAGATACTAATAACTTAGTAAGAATTAAATAATATGCAGGGTGGACATAAAGTTCATGTGCAATTTACTTTGTTAATACACTTTAAATTTACACACAAACTTTATTTCCACCTTTATATAAATTGTCATTTATACTGCTTGGTACTCAATATATATTCAATAACAGCTTTATTCTTTCATTCAATTTATTTGTTTACTCAAACGCAATGTATTTGAATATGGACAACATTTAAAAGCATGCCCATATTTTTCATTTAATGTATCTGAATATGAACAATATGGTTTAAAATTTCTCAATGACTTCAAAAACCAGAGAGCTGAATTAGGCCTAGTCAAGCTGATTTTACCAATCTGAGTTTATATGGGCTGAAGTATCTACAGTTCACGAAAATAACATCAACAGAAGGGAAGTGACTTACGCCCCACTCTAGAAAACGTACAATACATAGAGTGATCAAAAACACAAACTGCATCCCCTCCTACCTTGGCTGGTTCTCCACAGTGAGGTTCTCACCCCTCTGATAGCCACTGTCTGCCACCTGGGTGGTAGACCGCTTCACAATCTGCTTTAGCTCCTGCTCCAAGCGCTCTTTGATTGCCTTTACTGTCTCTGGGATCTTCTTCAGTTTGGCCAGCCCCTTGATAAGGATACCCATAAAAAGGGTGCTGTTCTCCTCTGGATCCAATTCTAAATCCTCCTTGACATCCTGCAGATTTATCTCCCTCACTGCAAAGTAAAATAAGAACAAGAATAAGAATAATAAGAGAAATAGATTCCACTATAAAATTCAAAAGCAAGCAATCTAATAAAAGGGATCACTGCTTTGATTATTCCCTTAAAGAAACTGTAGAAATTTTTTTGTTTTGTTTTGTTTTGTTTTTTGAGGCAGAGTCTCATTATGTCATCCTCAGTAGAGTGCCATGGGATCATAGCTCACAGCAACCTCAAACTGTTGGGCTCAAGTGATTCTCTTACCTCGGTCTCCAAAGCAGCTGGGACTATAGGTGCCTGCCACAACGTCCAGCTATTTTTTTTTTTTTTTTTAGAGACAAGGTCTCACGCTGGCTTAGGCTGGTCTTTGGTTCTTTGTTTGCAGATTTCAGCTCAACTAGACTGCAAGCCATTCTAAGTTGTTTATCCCTGAAATGGTAATAAAATCTACTATGGAATAATAAAAATACCCCAGTATACGGAGCAAATTCTTGTAACCACTACATGAAGTCTCCAAAGATGACATGGAATCCTCTGTAGGTTATTCCCAGTTTCTTTGGAGGGGGTCTCCCAATTTATAAAATGTACTTCAGTAGTTCTTCAGTAGGGAAGATAGCAGAATAGGAAGTACCAGGAACATCTATCCCCACCTAGACAAGAAAGGCACAGGCAGAATCTGTCTAATGTAAATAATTTGGATCTCTGGAATCAATTAAAAGCTTGCAATTTTCCACAATGGTTTAAATGATAAATTGCATTAATGTTGGTCATTAGCTCTTCGCACAATAGCAGCTACCTATCCACCCACCAAGCCCCCGGTAGGCATCACTGCACCTGTTTCTGGAGCAGCTTGAACACAACTGGCTAGAGTCACCGTGAGCAAAAAGGATACTGCTCTCTAAATATCAGGATCTACGCTCCACTCACAGATGCTTCCTCTAATCACAGAGGTACCAAGAGGTGGGTGCCCATTGTTATTGCTCCTCCTCCAAATTTTCAAGCTCCTCTTCCTTTTGCTGAATCACTTTGCTTTCATCTTTCCCTTTCTCTCCCTTTGGGAACCAGACATTAAAGACAAGGACATCCAAAAACAATATTGTGTACAGGAAAAATTAGAAGGCGACTGCACCAGGTAAAGGCATAGTCTGAGAAAAGACCTGAAAATTCCTTACATTAACACCCAGGCCCATCCTTAGGATGGAGACTACCTATAACAAGCAAAACACAAACAGCGAAAACAAAACAAAAACAAAAAATAATAACTGATCCTTAGGGCAGAGACTACCAAGAACAATCAAAACCAAACAAAACCCAATAGCAACATCAAAAAACAATAAACCCTGGGGAAGGAAGAAAATCTCATTTCCAGAATCGCCATGTTGTCAAGATTCAAAGGTCCACTCTTCCACCAAAAAAAAAGATAAAATCACAAGGCATCCAAAGAACAATGAAAAGATGGCCCATTCAAAGTAAAAATAAATAAACCAACACAATTTTCCCTAAAAAGAAGTTATAGGTATACTTAAAAAGAAAACTTTTTAAATAACTGTTTTAAAGCTATTCAAAGAACTAAAAGAAATTGTGGAAAAAGTCAAGAAAATGACATATGAACAAAATGGCAATATCAATAAGGGATCAGAAAAACTAAAAGGAAGCCAAAAAGAAATTCTAGAGTTGAAAAAGTATAATACTAGAACGATAAATTCACTAGAGGAATTCAAAGGGAGGTTTAAGCAGGCACAATTTTAAAATCAGCCAAAATTAGAAGATAGGATAATGGAAATTATCAAGTCTCAAGAACAGAAAAATAAAAAATTGAGAAGAGGGAACAAAACCTATAGGACCTATATGACATGATTAAATGGACCAAATTATACCTTACAGGAGATCCAGAAAAAAAAGAGAGAGAGAAAGAAAAAGGGTAGAGAGAATATTTAAAGAAGTAATAGCCAAAAACTTCCCAAATTTGATAAAGAACATGAATATAACATCTAACTAGAAAAAACTCTCACTAACAGGAAGTCAAAGAAATCTACACCAAGACACAGAATAATCAAATTTTTAAGATACAGAGAAAATCTTGAAAGCAGTAAGAAAAGTAACTCATCACATCCAGGGATCCTCAATAAGATTACTCATAGATTTCTCATTAGAAGGCAGTGGGCTAACTAAGATAGATTCTCACTGGATTAAAGACTTAAATTTGAGACCATTATCCTAAGTGAAGTATCCACAAATGGAAAAACAAGCACCATGTGTATTAAATTAGAATTAACCTATGAGCATCCATGTGCATGGGGGAAGTAAAACTCAATGGAAATCAAACAGGAAAGTGGGGGAGGAGGTGATAAGTGAAAATCTACTTAGCAGGTATGGTTAACACCATCTGGATGACAGACACACTTAGAACCATGACTGAAGCACTACAAAAGTAATCCATGTAACCAAAAATACTTGTACCCTTGTGATACTTTGAAATAAAATAATAAAAGAAAATTAAACTACATGAGAAAGTATAAGGATTATTTGGAGAAGTGTAAGTTTGTATAAATAAATAAATACATGAAGAAAAGAAGGGACATATGGTTAACATGATAGTTTGAAGTTACTCTGTATATTCCAATAATTTCAATCAAGATATAGAAGGTTCTCAGCTTAAAATAGATCAACTTATGCTTTTCAACTTTAGCGTAATGAAACAGTGATAAGAATTCAGCAAGAAGATTACTGAAAGGAAAGGCATACAAATAGTCAAAACTTATTTTAAATAAGTGGCTTGCCTTTATAGATTTCATAACATAGTGTGACATAATAATCAATTTAATGATATAGAACAGATATTTTGAAAACATACCCTTTTCCTTAGGCACATTTAGTACACAATAAAGACAGCATGTCATATCTGAGGAGAAAGTATAGGTGAGCTAATTAATTCAAACTTTTGACTGTGGAAACCCAAGGCCACCACAAAACTATTTTCAGATAATGACTCTGGGAATAAGTAAAAGCTTTAAAAATACAACATTAAAATATAGAAGGTTATTTTAACAATGTTAAGGTGAGGTAAAACCTGGAAGCTATAAAAGATTGACCAATTTAATAACAGAAAATTAAAATATTCTCTATGGTGAAAGACACCAATAAACAGTAATACATGATGGACTGAGGAATCGTACTGATAATAGAGGATTAATAATAGCCTCACTATGATAAAATTCTACAATTAACATGAAAATGTAACATCATATATTAAAAGTATTGGAATGTAACCCCGTCATAAATCAAGGAGCTTCTATGTACTTAAACACACACACACACACACACACACACACACTCATCATTGAGGTGGTTTCACCAAGGCTTGGAGTTTATAGTCAGTAAGAAAGACAGGCCTATGCTAGTACATTTCAGCCTGAGAAGAGGAGGTATTTGAGAGAAGGTGAAATTTCACAATCAAGAAGAGTCAGAAGGTGTGTCAACAAACTGAGTTATTTAATATTTAGCATACTAGTTTTAAACTTTGTCCAGCAACTAAGAAAGATGACGAAGAAGTTTTAAAAATGCAAATGGGTAAGTTGAACATCCAATAATTAAAATAAAAATGAGATGCTGCATAATATCTTTCCTTTTATCTGCCCATTCCAAGATTTTACTAATCTCTAGTCAAAAAAAAAAAAAGTTGAGGGTGTTCAGCTTGCCACCTGGGTGAAGGGCTCCACTATAACTTGAACTTTACCTTAGAAATGAAAACAATATAACCTAAACATTTGTACCCTCATATTAATCTGAAATTTTAAAAAATAAAGTATAAAAAAGTTGCTTTCCAAATATGAAACATTTGAAGAAATATCATAGTTATATTAGTGACCATATTTATTGTTTATAAATGTGTGTGTGCTATCCCTATTTTTCTTTTGTTTCTTAGTTGAAAACAAACCAAGTTTTCCCATTCCCATATCCCAGTTTAAGGAACTTCTTTTACAATTGTACTTATTCAATAGAATTCTACCCACTCCTAAGTCATAGTTTTAATGATATGGAAAAGCTTTGACTTGCTTGAATCTTTCAGATTTCCAAGTGTTCAGACACTTAGTAGAACATTTCTGAAAGCTATGCTTGGAGTCTGCTTTTTCAACACTGGGTCTGAGAGTACTTGAATATATTTTTCTGTAGACATCAGTCAATATTATTTTGAACATGTATTTTTGCAGAGTGCTATGCTATTTTTTTGAGTATATGCCAAAGTTTAGGAACAATGAATAAAACATTAGTTTTCCTGTGTCTTGAGTATTAGCTCGAGTATTTTCGATCTGAATTTAAAATGTATTAACTTTGTCATCATCACTCATAGGCTTCTTGATTAACCTGATAATGTTCTCTAATTTAGAAATTAATGCTTCTTTCCCTGTCACTTAAAAAATCTGATCCAGTACTTAGGGCATGAGATGTTCTTCAAATCAAGTCTCATTTCTGAGAGTGTGATAAATAATTTAAGAAAAACTTTTTGCTATACAATAGGAAGCTGAAGCTCATTATGTTTAACCTGGTTCAAGGTCATGAAATGAGAGATCTGGGTTGGAAACCCAGGAGTCTATTTTTTTCCACCTTAATCATAATATCACTTGCTAGTTGTATGACCTTGGGCGGTATTCTTAACTCACAAGAGAGTGGTGAAGTTTAAATTGGAAAACATAATAGTAGTTCCTTGTATATAATTTAGGTTTGATAAAATTAATTAAATATCAATTTTATTCTCCTTCACATACTTCTGTAGAAAGACAAATACTGTATGTTCCTGTTATTTTTCTACATACTTTATTCCCCTTCAACTAGTTATCAATTTGAAATAATTGTCTTGGCTTGGCACCTGTGGCTCAAGTGGCTAAGGCACCAGCCACATACACCGAAGGTGGTGGGTTCGAATCCAACCCGGGCCCACCAAACAATAATGATGGCTGCAACCAAAAAACGTAGCCAGGTGTTGTGGCAGGCACCTGTGGTCCCAGCTACTTGGGAGGCAGAGGCAGGAGACTCGCTTGAGCCCAGGAGT
>CAUYQV010010394.1:0-27682 GCA_963574575.1 Galagoides demidoff | reverse complement strand
TAGTGTCTTAGTTTTAATTTGCAATGGGATTTGAACTTTAATTTTGGAGTTTGATAATGGGAGGTTTTTTTTGTTATTGTTAACATTTGAGACACATCTTGACATTTCATTGTTGGGGCTTTTTTTTTTTTTTTTTTTTTTGAGACATAGCCACAAGCTGTCCCCCTGGGTATATTACTATGGCATCACAGCTCATAGCAACCTCCAACTCCTGGGCTCAAGCGAGTCTCCTGCCTCCTCCTCCCAAGTAGCTGGGACCACAGGCACCCGCCACAATGCCCGGCCATTTTTTGGTTGCAGCCATCATTGTTGTTTGGCGGGCCCGGGCTGGGGATTCAAACCCGCCACCTTAGGTGTACGTGGCTGGCGCCTTAGCTGATTGAGCCACAGGCGCCGAGCCACCAGCTAGGCTTCTTTTCTGAAACAAGAATTTTTATCCTCTTCTCTGTTGTTTTCAGTGTCAGAGCTGTTTCAGTTAAAGAAAAAGCACCATTGTCTTGGAACTTTCTTAGCTGGCAAGCCTTGACTGATTGGCATCAATCAATCCTCTTAAAAGCGCAAAAGTGCAAGGTTCAGTCTTGGTTTCCTTGTGTCCTCTCCACTCACTACATCATAGATGTCTGTTGTGCGCTGATGAAGGAAATCTCACCACAAATGGGGACGTGAACGCATCCGCCTCACTTACTGTTTGCTGCCGTACCCTGGGTCTACACCTAGCAGGCTTTAGAGACTGTTCAGAAAATGAGTTCAGTTTGTGAGGGCACATCAACTTTGCATATTATACTGCTGTTCAAATGCACAATTTCGACAATTATTTACCAATGTGTAGTCTGTAAGTGTTAAAGTGTCTTGCACGTGATGTTTCTTATAAAACCATGGCTGTGTCAGTGTGGCAAAACGTAGACCGCTCTTGTGTTCGGGATCTTGGTAACAGTTGTTTTTAATTTGTGTTTTTTAAATCGCTGCTCTGTTTTACAATAAAGTTTACAATGCAGGTCCGACGTGAGCACGGCCTATGGCTGTCCCGGAGATTCGGAGCGCTCCGTGTTCCTGCCCAAGCCGGCCACACCGGCCGCTATCGGCCAGGGAGACCAGGTCCCCCACCTTCCCCAGCACCACCCAGGGCCCGCAGTCCCAGTCACCGTCCAGAGCACCGGACGGCGTTCACAAGCGCCTCCAGCAGGACCGCAGCAAACGCGGATAGCTACAGACACCCAACTGAAGGCCAAGCCGGAAGTGCGCGCGCGGCCCTCTGGGAGATGCAGTAGAGCGCAAGCGCAGTGGCAGATAAAGGTGCAGCGGCCTTTGTCTCCGTGGGGCGGGTGAGTGAGGCCGGGAGAGGCTGGGCGGAGAGGCCCGGCCGCGCGTCGGGCCTGAGATCTTCCCCTGGGCCTCAGAGGCCCACCCTCAGAGGCCCAGCCGTGTGGAACACTATAGTGGCTCCAGGCCCGGGGCGGATCGTGGGGGCGGGGCCGAGGCCGAGTAGGCGGGGCCCGGTGCTGTGGTGTTCTAGGTCCGAGGAAGAGGGTCGTGCCTGGGAACAGAGGGGCGGAGCCTGGTCTTTGCGTTGGCGGTGGGGGGCGGAGTTTTTCTTCTCCGGGTATAGGCCCCGCCTCTCATGGCTAGAGCACGGACGCGGGGTGTTGGGTGCCTTAAGGGCCTGGGACCTGCTCTGCTGAGTAGCTTACTGGGGCATACCCTCCCTCCCCGCCCCCCGCAAAGTCGTCGTCTCCTGTAAATACCGCCTTCAGGAGCACATGCTCACACCGGTGCAGGCTACTATCCTGTTATATGGAAGAGGGAAATTGAGGCACACTGGAAACCATTTATGCATCCTGTACTTATGTCCTTCAGTTACCCCATCTGTCACATCGCAGGAAGATACCTGATCTGGTGCCTATGGGCTGCGGCGAGGCCTACCACATCGGCCTTCTATATGCACTTTCCCACCAGAATCAAGGCTGATGTCCCTTCAAGAAACTACAGCAGGTGATGACCCCTTGGCCTAGCCGGGCCGGGTGAGTATGTGTGTCTTCTCACAGCTTGTTCATTCTTTTAGTCTTAAGTGCTGGCTCAGTGGCTTTTGAACACAGTCTGTAGTGGTGTATCACTTATCTGTCTTTCTCTGGACAATCTGGTGGAGTAATGTGCTGTAGTTATCTCAGGCCTATAAGGAGGTTCTGTTCTTGGGGAAAACGCAAAAGAATTGCATCTGTGTACAGAAAGTTACAAAGTTCTGTTTAGCAATTTGTACTGAGACCTCTCTTGTCTCTTCTCTGCTTTTTCTGAGACTGCTGTTGCTACGCCACTGGAGGTGAGACAACACTCACTGTTTCACCCCTTTCAAGGCAAGGTCACTTAGCTGCCTGCTTCAGTTCTGATGTGAACACTGAACACTCCTTTGGAATATGAGTAAGCTAAGACATTGAGAATTGTAAAATTTTGTTTACAAAGCTGGTCAGAGTACTTTGATCTGCCTAATTTTGTCGGCCTCACTAACTAGGATCCCCCTGAGGGTGGAGCTTAGGTCCCCTTTAGTTACCACGGAGTCCACAGCATACTATGAACCGGCACATGCATTCCCTCCCCTTCCTCCTTCCTGGCAGGACTGCTGTGGTACCCAGCCCCACCTGCACAGTGTGACTGCAGTGCCTGCTGTCCCCACCTGTTACCTAGCACTATGACATGGGTATCTTCCCCATATTATGTTACATTTCACTGAAACGTTAAAGAAAAAAGGTAAAGTTGGTTTAGTGCCTATAGCCCAGTGGCTAGCTCAGAGGATCTCCCATAAGATCCTCTCAAGGCACACCAGTCTGCCCTGACACACAGGTTGAAAATCAATGCCCTAAGGCAAGGAACATGGGCAGCCCAGAAGCTAGAAAATGCAAAGAAATGGATTTTTTCCTAGAGCCTCCAGAAGAAACAACTGACATCTTTATTATAGCCCAGTGAGACCTATTTGAACTTCCAGTCTCTAGAATTGTAAGATAATTAGCTTTGCTTTAAGCCGTTAAGTTTCTGTTAATCTGAGTGCACTCCTTAGTACCTTCTCCCACCCTTCTCTGTTCTCCCTTTGCAGATTTCTGTCTATGACCCTTACGCCTGCCCCCCATTTTTAGTTTGTTTTTCCTCTTTCCTATTTCTGACCTGGTTTGCAAAACTGCAGTTTTCTTTTTGGAGACAGGATATTGTTCTATCTGCCTGGCTAGAGTGCCATGGTGCCGTCATAGCTCACTGCAATGTCAAAATCCTGGGGTCAGCTGATCTTCCTGCCTCAGCTTCCTGGGTCGCTGGGACTACAGGCATATCTCACCATACCCAGCTAACTTTTCCAATTTTATTTTTGAGGCAGAGTCTCACTATGTCACCCTATATGACATATGTAGAGTGCCATGGTGTCAGAGCTCACAGAACCTCAGTCTCTTGGGTTTAAGCGATTCTCTTGCCTCAGCATCCTGAGTAGCTGGGACTACAGGTGCCTGCCACAATGCCCAGCTATTTTTTGGTTGCAGTTGTCATTGTTTAGCAGACCCAGGCCAGGCTCGAACCTGCCAGCTTCGGTGTATGTGGCCAGTGCCCTACTCACTGAGCTATGGGCACTGAGCCAACTTTTCTGATTTTTGTAGAGATAGGGTCTAACTATGTTGCGCAGCCTGGTCTTGAACTTCTGAGCTCAAATAATCTTTCCACCTTGCCTTTACAATCCAATGTGCTAGGATTGTAGGCATGAACCTACTGAGCCAAGCCACAAAACTGCATTTTTAAATGGTCACAGCTACTGTACTTTGAACCTTTCAAAATCATGGTCTCTTTACTCACCACAAACTATTTTCCTCCAGAACAAGGATTATTAAGAGACATTTCCATTTTTCTTTCTTTTAGACTTGGAAGTTAGACCCAAATTCAAACTGTCAGCTCCAAAGCAAGGCATCTTTGAAGAAATGTCCACCAGTATCATCCTGATAGAAAGATTCCTGTGGGATGGTCTGTGGTACTGCAAGGTAAGGACACCTCCCAGTGCCGCTGGGAGTGTCAGTGTGAGTGCCTAGAGAGCTGCGTGGTACAGGCAGCTATCATACCTAGGGAGACACCAACACAGGAGCAGTGGCAGGGGAATGGGTTTGAGGAAGACTTGAGTGTTAACCCTGATTTCTCAATTCAACCAGTGACTCCAGAAAGACACAACATGCATGTGTGGAGAACAGACAGAAAGATGGAGAAGCCAGACTCAAACTTTAATACTAAACAGAAAACCTGCACAAAAGAGAAACCTTACAAATGTCAGGAATGTGGAAAAGCCTTTAGTCACAGCTCAGCACTTGTTGAACACCACCGAACACACACAGGAGAGAGACCTTATGAATGTCATGAATGTGGAAAAGGCTTCCGAAACAGCTCAGCACTTACCAAACATCAGAGAATCCATACTGGGGAGAAACCCTACAAATGCACTCAGTGTGGAAGAACCTTTAATCAGATTGCCCCACTGATCCAGCATCAGAGAACTCACACGGGTGAGAAGCCCTATGAGTGCAGTGAATGTGGAAAATCTTTCAGTTTTAGATCCTCCTTCAGCCAACATGAGCGGACTCACACAGGTGAGAAGCCCTATGAGTGCAGTGAATGTGGAAAAGCCTTCCGTCAAAGTATCCACCTCACCCAACATCTGCGAATCCACACAGGGGAGAAACCCTATCAGTGTGGAGAGTGTGGCAAGGCCTTCAGCCACAGTTCATCCTTGACCAAACACCAACGAATTCATAGCGGGGAGAAGCCCTATGAGTGCCATGAGTGTGGAAAAGCATTCACCCAGATCACACCACTGATTCAGCATCAGAGGACCCACACGGGGGAGAAGCCCTATGAGTGCAGTGAGTGTGGGAAGGCATTCAGCCAGAGCACACTTCTGACTGAGCACCAGAGGATTCATACAGGTGAGAAGCCCTATGGATGCAATGAATGTGGGAAAACCTTCAGCCATAGCTCCTCACTCAGCCAGCATGAGCGGACCCACACAGGAGAGAAGCCTTATGAGTGCCATCAGTGTGGGAAGGCATTCCGGCAAAGCACACACCTTACTCAGCATCAAAGGATCCACACAGGGGAGAAACCCTATGAGTGCAGTGACTGTGGCAAGGCCTTCAGCCACAGTTCATCCCTAACCAAACATCAGCGGATCCACACGGGGGAAAAGCCCTATGAATGTAATGAGTGTGGCAGAGCCTTCAGCCAGCTCGCTCCCCTCATTCAGCACCAGAGGATCCACACGGGGGAAAAGCCCTATGAATGTAATGAGTGCGGCAGAGCCTTCAGTCAGAGCTCCCTTCTCATTGAACATCAGAGGATTCACACCAAGGAAAAGCCCTATGGGTGCAAAGAGTGTGGGAAATCCTTTAGTCACAGCTCCTCACTCAGCCAGCATGAAAGGACACATACTGGGGAGAAGCCCTATGAATGCCAGGATTGCGGTAAGTCCTTCAGGCAGAGCACCCACCTCACTCAGCACCGGAGAATCCACACAGGAGAGAAGCCATATACATGCAGGAACTGTGGGAAGGCCTTTACACACAGCTCCTCTCTTACTAAGCACCAGAGAACTCACACTGGGTAGACCCCACTCCACCTGTGCTGGGGATGTAGGGAAACCTTAAGTCATAGCTCATCCTTCCTTAGACTTGACCCATTCATGTTCACAAGAAACAATATGTATTTATACACAAGCCTTTGTATACAACACAGTCCTCAGGCACCCTCAGAGTTTGCACTGACAGAAATGACCATGGGACCACTGAGTTCTGGGTCATTCATCCCCAGATCCAAACAGTAGGGAAACATGGAGATAACCAACATTCAGAACCTTCATCCACGAGTGCCCATTAGTGCTACATGATAGAACCTACAAAAGAAATGGAACAAATACATTGGATCTGGGGATGGCTTCTGTCCCAGGATTCACCATATTCCAAATCAGAGATACTCAAAAGTGGTGAGAAACCAAACAAATGCCTTTCATATAAAAGAACCAAATGAGGTCAGAATTTGCTGTTATTGCACTTTACATTCTTAGGAGGGAAAGTGCTTATGAAAGGTACAGTTGACTCTAATATTCCGAAGCTACAATGTGGCAGAGTGTTCCAAAAGTGAGAGTGGCATCTTTAGGGAATCACCATGGATACTGTTTCAGTACAAAGCTTTCTGATTTGTGTATAAATTGTTTGGTCAGGGTACATGGTAGCCAGTTTCACAGATTTGAATTCCATATAACAAAGAATTAATGTACCATACGCAGATTTTAAATTAGTTATTCCTACATTATTGTAATTATTATTATTTGAGACAGAGCCTCAAGCTGTCCCCCTGGGTAGAGTGCCGTGGCATCACAGCTCACAGCAACCTCCAACTCCTGGGCTCAAGCGAGTCTCCTGCCTCAGCCTCCCAAGTAGCTGGGACTGTGGGAAGGCCTTTACACACAGATGCCCGCCACAAAGCCCAGCTATTTTTTGGTTGCATTGTTGTTTGGTGGGTCTGGGCTGGATTTGAACTGGCCACCCTACATTATTTTGTAATAAATTAATGTGTATACACAATGTGATTGAAAAGCTTTGTATGGGAAAATTTAAAGAGTAAACCTGCTTCCATGGAGTCTCACAGACTCTGAGGTGGCTTTTGCTGCTCTGTTCTTGGTACAAATTTCTCTGTAGGACTCACAGGTATTAGAAATGCAGTGTTTGCTATTTTACAAAAAAAGAAAGATTTTTTTCCTTTGTTAAACCACCATCTCATGAGCAATGTTAGAACCTTATGTTCTGCAAGATTTGGGAAACGTATAGGGTAATCTACTCTTGAGGAGTTGCCCCCTTAATCAGCACCACCTCCTTTTTGTTTTAGCAAAAGCCCCAGTAAAGCCTTGCTTGCCTAAATCTTTCTGGTCTCAGGAGTGAGGGACAGCTCCAACCCACGATCTCATGACCCCTAATACAATCACTATTTTCATTTTACACTTTACATACTGGGATTTGATAGTGTGCACCACATTTTACACAATTATAGTAGAATATTTGTATTCTACTTCTTGAACTATACTTGGAAATTATTCTTCCATTTGCTCATCTTAATTATCATTAAAGCCTTTGTAACTATTCCTTTGACTGCCTGTACCAAAATTTAAGTCATATTTCCTCTATAATTGGGTATTTAAATTCATGCAAAGATTTCAGTAGTAACTTGTATTTTAATATCCCACCTAGATCCATAAAGGATTTCAGCTTTTGTTGTAGCTTTTCCCTTGTTTTCATCAATTCTTTAGGAAAAAACCATCATGCATGAAATTAAAGTTTCGAGGAACACAAATGTGTTAGTGTTTTGTTTGTTGTCTCCTGAGCCTTAGTGGTTTTTTGTTTTTTGTTTCTTTTGAGACAGAGTCGCACATGTCATCTTGGGTAGAGTGCCAGCATGTCACAGCTCACAGCAAACCTCAAACTCTCTTAGGCTCAAGCGATTCTCTTGCCTCAGCCTCCCAAGTAGCTGGGACTACAGGCACCACCACAATGCCCAGCTATTTTTGTTGCTGTTGTTGCAGTTGGCATTGTTGTTTTAGCTGGCCTGGGCTGAGTTCAAACCCGCCAGCCTCGGTGTATGTGACTGGTGCCCTACCCACTGAGCTACAGGTGCCAGTTGTTGTTGTTTTTGAGATAGAGTCTCACTTGTCACCCTCAGCAGAGTGCTATGGCATTATAGCTTACAGCAACCTCAAACTCCTGGGCTCAAGCCATTCTCTTGCCTCAACCTCCCAAATAGCTGGGACTACAGGTGCCCACCACAATACCCAGCTATTTTTAGGGACAGGGTCTCACTCTAGCTCAGGCTGGTTTCAAACCTGTGAGCTCAGGCAATCCACTTGCCTTGGCCTCCGAGTGCTAGGATTACAGGTGTGAGTCACCTTGCCTGGCCAGCCTTAGCAGTTTTTAACACAATGGGGCTGTTTGCCTTCCAAATCATTACAGTAGTTGACTCTTATTCACAAAACTCTCCTCAACCCACATAATGATGGCAGGCATGTATATGTCTGCTCTGGCTGCCATAACAAAAATACCAGAGTGGGTAGCTTAAATAACAAGAATTTATTTTTCCACACAGTTCTGGAAGCTAGAAGTCCAAGATCAAGGTGCTGTCATGGGTGGTTTCTGGTGAGGCTTCTCTTCCTGGCTTGTAGATGGCTACCATCTTGCTGTGTCCTCACATGCCTTTCTTCTGTAGGTGTGTGCAGGGACAAAGAACAACCTCAGATGTGTCCCTTTTTTTTTTTTTGAGACAGAGCCTCAAGCTATCCCCCTGGGTAGAGTGCTGGGGCATCACAGCTCACAGCAACCTCCAACTCCTGGGCTGAAACGAGTCTCCTGCCTCAGCCTCCCAAGTAACTGGGACCACGGGCGCCCGCCACAACGCCCAGCTATTTTTTTTTTTTTTTGGTTGTAGCTGTCGTTGTTTAGCGGGCCTGGGCTGGATTCGAACCCACCACCTTAGGTGTATGTGGCTGGTGCCTTAGCCACTTGAGCCACAGGTGCCGAACCGTGTCTCCCACTCTTATCCTGACACCAGTCCTGTTGGATTAGGGTCCCCCCCTAATGATCCAATTTAACCTTAATCACCTACCTAAAATCCCTATCTCCATATACCATCACATGGGGAAAGGTAGATAGTACTTCAACATATAAACACAATTGTGGGGTCACAATTAAGTCCATAACAGAGAACAATTAAACATCTTTCCATTGGAATGTATTCTCATTTTTGCAGGTTTCCATTTCTGTAAGTTCCATTCCCTGTACAGTTAACAGCCCTTTTCCCATACCCTGTGTGACCCAGCCATGAACTCCACCCATTTTCAGTGCCAGTCTGCCTAGGGCTACTCTTGCTGTCCTTTTGAGTCCCAGCTCAGCAGCATGTGGTCTGCACTTTTTAGACTTCCCACTCTAGTGTAGATTCCTGGCTACCTACTTAACGCGTCCCATCAGCTGCACATTTCCCCATGGTGCATGTTTATCGTAGTACCTTCATACAGAGTTAAGACCCAGTCTCCATTGCCTGAACCAGCTCAGCCTGAGATTAACCAGTGGGAGTATCTAGTTGTGTTTTTGTACTTCATATAGTAGCAATGAAAATAATTTTATGGTTGGGGGTCACCACAACATGAGGAACTGCATTAAAGGGTCATGGCATTAGGAAGGTTGAGAACCACTGCTAGAATAAGTCATCCATTTGTACTTCTTACCACAACTGACCCAGAGCATGGGTAGTAGGGGAATAGTAAACAAGTCCTGAAGTCTTTTCTGTAGTGGTTCAGGAAAGGTTATTATCTTAGAGGCAATTTAGAATTCATCAAATTAATAAATAGGATTTGGGGGCACTGGGGTTCTTAGTACTGAAGGGACATAGGTTATAGAAGTAGTCACCTCCGGTCCTTTGGAACTGGAGGTCTTACTGTATATACAGGCACACATGCACACATAACGGCTGTGTGTGTACCTACATGCATTATGTACACATATTTCGTTGCTCAGAAGCCCCCCTCCAGTAGCAATGAACACAACTGGCACCACATCTTGGTCTCCAATACCAATGCCTACTAAAAGAAACTAGTTCTTTGACATTGGTGATTTCAGGGCTGAGAAAGGGTAGGACAGGCTTTGAACATCTTATATGAAAAAGCAAATAAGGATGTGCTTAAAAACTGGAGCCATGTCATAAGTGCACAGAAGCCACCCTGCAGGGACTCCTGTTGGCCACATGTGAGGCATCTTGAGCAAAAAAATAACTAGAATGGCAATAAACTTATAAAGCATTGAAAAACCAAATCTATTTTGTTAAATATACTAGGAGAAGTGAGGGTGCTGGGTGGCAGCAGAATTTCAAGGGCCAGATGGTTAGCATGAGAGGGTGTCAGTGTAGGGAAACCACCAGCACTCTGCAACCACCATGACAGAGACTGGCACAGGGAAGAATCATCAATGGAAGCTAAATTTAGGGGGAGAGTTTTCTTTTTTCCTGAAGACAAGAGTCTCACTATGTCACCCTCAGCAGAGGGCCATGGTGTCACAGCTCATAGCAACCTCAAACTCTTGGGCTTAAGCTATCCTCTTGCCTCAGCCTCCCAAGTAGCTAGGTCTACAGGTGCCCGCCACAACACCCGACCTTTTTTTGGTTGCAATTGTTTTGTAGGCCCAGGCTGGGCTTGAACCCACCCGCCTTGTTTTATGTGGCTGGCGCCCAACTCATTAAGCTATGGGTACTGAGCCTAGGGGGACAGTTTCGATGAGGAGCAGGATATTTGCATGATGTTAAGGTGTCTTCCTACAGATTGCTTATTTGCTAAAAGAAGAAAAAGTTAATTATACAGAACAGAAACCGAACATTCTGACCAGGTGAGGAGAGGATCACCCACAGATGTAAGCTTGACGTGCCCCTCAAGAACATGGGCGGTCAGGACAAGGTGTTAGTAATTGGCAGGTCTTAGTGAGGCATGTGTAGATGTTCTTTGGACTATTTGTTAGTTTTGTACTGTTTTTGTAAGTTTGAAATTACTTCGAAATTAAGTTTTATTTTTATTATTTTTTTGATACAGAGTCTCACTATGTCTCCCTCAGTAGAATGGCGTGGAGTCACAGCTCACAGCAATGTCCAACTCTTGGGCTTAAGTGATTCTCTTGCCTCAGCCTCCCAAGTAGCTGGGACTACAGGCGCCTGCCACAAGGCCCAGCTATTTTTTTGTTTTGGTTGTCATTATTTTAGCAGGCCCAGGCTGGCTTTGAACCTTCCAGCCCTGATGTATGTGGCTGGCATCCTAACCACTGAGCAACGGGCACCAAGCCCCAAATAGTTTTAAAACAAAAAAAGGGGAACAAACATCTAGCTGTGTATACCAAAGGAGACATTATATGGCACTGAAGAGACAGGCTGAGCCAGACACTAGAGAGACAGAGGTGGGGTGAGACAGACACTGGAGAGATGGAAGGTGGGGTGAGATGGACACTGGAGGGAAGGAAGGCAGGGCTCTACATAATACTACATACAGTAATAATTCCTCTGTGGCTCTTAGAGTGAGATGTGCACAGGGGAACTCTGTGGCAGAGGGAGAGGGGGAGCTCATGGGTCTAGTTTGGGAATGAGAATTAAGAGGGTACATTTAGGCTTTTTATTGTTATTACCAGAGCCACACTCAGCTTAGGATTTAGGAGCATGGGGCTAAGAGAGGAACTAAATTTAGTAACCATGGCAGAGACAGGCACCTGTGTATATAGTTCTCAGCCTCTTGCAAGTGACCAGGGCCATAGGATCATTTCTCTCCAAGGACATGTAAGTGGAAATGATGTGTGTGGTTGTCCAGGTGAAGGGGTGTGGCTTTCTCCACCACAGTAAAGAGCAGAGCTACAACAGGGTAACTAGGTTGGAGCCTTGATCCCTGGATGCCTGCATGGAGCAGAGTGCCTTTCCCACCAATACAAGCAACAGCAACAACTGCTATAAGACAATGAACTATGATGTGAGTGAATAAATATTTATTATGTTAAGCCTCTGTAATCTGGGGATCTTTACAACAGATTGCCTGCTCAAACACAGTGACAAAAAGAGACACCAATTTATCTATCTACAGGAAGCAATTAAATTTATGCTCAGGCTATGGGAACAATGCTGTAATCTGAGAATAAATGCAAGAAATCAAAAGATCACCTTTTATAGCCCAAGGAGTTTAGTTTCCTTTGCTCAGGCAGACAGACCACTATTTTGATCACAACCCCCTAGTAAGAAATACATTTACATTGCAACCAGTTCTCATGTTTAGATGTATGGCTGAAAAGTTTCACAAAACAGTATTTGCCTTTACTATGTGATGCCTTTAACCTACTTTATTCTACTTTACTGCTTTGTAATGCTGGTGGCCACCCACTAATTGGATTTCATAATTCAATAATGGGGTGAGACCTGTGGTCTGAAAACCCTGTATCATTAGGCTGCAAGCATTTTTGTGATCTTTGTAAGCTACTCCACACAAGTAAATACGAGCTGTTAAACTAGAAAACAGTTTCTGCTTTTGAGGGTTCAGAAGTGAATTTGACAGTCACACACTTACAAAAAGGCTAAAACAGCTGACAGGACTTCCACGTGTACAGCCTTGGGGAGCTCACACAGGAGGCATTGCCATAAGGGTGAGTTCAAGAAAGCACTGGCAGACCACACACATTGTGGCAACCTACACTGTAAAGTGTCAATGACCTAGTGTGGGGGGGTGCTAAAAGGGCTGCAGAGGAAAGTGGCATCTTCACATTCGGATGTTGGCATCTGCCCAGGGGTTTTCAGAAAGGAGGAGGCATCCTGTGACCATTCCTGTTCATGTGCTTCAGCCACAAGAGCCCACTGACTAATAAGCAGACACGACAGGGAGCCACCATTCCCCACTGGCTGCTCACCCACAACCCTCATAGCAGGAAGGCTCACCTTTGTGCCTCTGCCTCTTCGCGTGGCCCAGGGCACACCTCACCCTCTGTGCTCTCTGGAGGCTCATGGGCCTTGCCATCAGCCTGAGCCTCACACACAGCAGATTGGGGGCTTGGGGCCACCCCCAATGCATACCCTTTCTCCTTCTCATGGGTCTTCTGGTGTTCAGCCAGGGCCAGGCTGAAGTGGAAGGTCTTCCAGCAGCCCTGGCACGCAAAGCGCTTCCTTCCCCCATGGCTGCTGTGATGCTCCATGAGGTGGGAGATCCATGCAAAGGCCTCCCCACATTCGCTGCAGACATAGGGCTTCCCCCGGGGCATGCTGGGTTTGTCAGCCACTGGGCAGCCTGAAGCTGAGGTGCTGGGGTCCTGCCCAGCTATGTCGGGCTCCCTGCTTGCCCCTTCAGGCTCTAGGCCCTGCCCTTCCTCATCCTCAGGGTGGGGCCTCTTCATTCCCAAGCCCTGATGGGGGGCAGCCAGCTTGGCCTGGCCCTTGTCCGGCGCTGGGTTCTGGATCATTGAATCTCCCTGACTTTCAGAGACAGGGCTTGACTCTCTGTCCTGAGGATCTGGAACCTTATATGGCTGCTCCTCTTCTTCTTTCTCAGTGGTGCCAGAGGGGTTGGCAGGACAGTCCCCCTCAGGCCCCTCTGTCTGCATCTCAGGGGTGGAGATGTCCTCACTCACGCCCCCTGTGCCTTCCTGTTGCCTCCCACTGCCTGAAACAAGGCGAGAATGTGAGCTGTTCACGCCCAGCCTCAGATGCAGGGAGAGACCAGGCAGGTTACCTGTCTCCCACCCATCTGCCTTCCCTGAGTGTCAGCTGCCTAGAAGCAAGACTGTCACTCCCAGCTCGGCCCCCATAGCTCAGTGGTTAGGGTGCTGGCCACATGTGCTGGGGCTGGTGGGTTTGTTTAGCTGGCCTGCTAAACAAACAAACAAACAAACAAACAAAAAACAGCTGGGCATTATGGCAGGTGCCTGTAGTCCCAGCTACTTGGGAGGCTGAGGCAAGAGAATCACCTGAGCCCAAGAGTTTGAAGTTGCTATGAGCTATGATGCCACAGCACTCTACTGAGGGTGACATAGTGAGACCCTGTCTCAAAAAAAGAAAGAGGGAAAAAAAAAAAGACTGTCACCCCCTTGGCTGCCAAGGAAACCGAGGGACCAAGTCTGGTGGTGGTGGTGGGGTTCCTGCTTCCTGCTATGGAGGTGGGGCCAGAGCAGCTGCCTGGGCTCAGCAAGGCAACTCTGGCAATGCAGGGTCCCTGTGTGGGGAACTGACTGTGGCCCCTGTGCACCAGTCTCCCAGGAACCACACCCATGATGGACCTCTACTGGCAAAGGTAAGACCCACTGAGCCCAATGGGACATCAGTGGCACAGCAGTGAGTGACAATACACACGAGGCAGGATGAGGCATGGCGCAAGCAGATGCTGACCAGTACTCACCCTCCTGGAGCTTGCTTGTCCTCTCAGAACCCAGCTGCCAACTGGGGGAAGCTCCCAGCCTCTTGGGGAGGCAACACATGAAGGGGCACTGGGCCACCAGTCTCAGCTGAACCCCATCAGATCCAGCACCACTGCCAGCAGGTGTGTGTGCTACATGGTGCCTCTGGCTATGGTCTAGCTTCTAGACACTGCAGCTATCAGGGCCCAGCAGCTTCCAAGGAGCAAAACCACCCACAGCGGGGCCCAGCCCTGGATGTAACTGGCACTCTGCTATTTTGGGTGGCCATATTTTGGGGTGATCTGTGACACAGCACAAGGTCTTAGAAGTGACTGACTCCTATTTCTGCTTCTGTTCTGGTATGCAGCTAGAGGATGACTGGCAAACTAACCCGGAGGAACCCCCTCCAAAAGAGAAGCGCCTATGGGCCTGGAGCCCCCAGCGTGACCTCACCTGGGAGTTTGCCTGCTGCTGGCTCACTCTCCTCTCTCTCCAAATGAAGTTCCTCCATGTCCAGCCTGAAGGTAGTGTCAGGCTGGGAAAGCTGATACCCTGAGTGGGGTTAAAAAAACCAAACAAAGTGAAAGAGGCATCAAAGCAGAACGCTGTCCACAGGCCTTTGGTCCCCAGGCTGGCCAAGCCCAGAACTGCAGCACCATGACCCCCACCAAATCCCCTCCTTGTCAGTACCCTGGAGAGCTGGGGGTTGTGAGAATATGGCAGTGGGGCAAGGAGGAGTCTGCCTAGGTGAGGCTTGAAGGGCTAACAGGGCAGGTGGGCATGGAGGGACTCAGGGAAGCATTGTTGAAGAGATGAATATAAAAGGACAGGGCTCAGAAGCCTGTGCTGGGCCTCCCTACAAAGGAGGGTTTCTGGGACTAGAATGTCTATGAAGGAAAGGGAAGACCCTTCAAACAGGCCAAAAGGCCTCATTAGCACCTTGCAGCCAGGGGGTCTTACAGAATGTGGAGGCTTCAGTTTCTCTGGGCAAGTGCCATAAGCCCTGGTGGAACTCATATATGAAGACCAGGAAGGCTGGGACTCAGCAAATGAGTTCAGATTCAAACATGCTCAAGTTCAAATACACTTAAAACACCACAGTGGTCCAACTAAAGTCCTTGGGCAGCTAAAATCCCTCATGCCAACTAGTGTGGAAGGAGATGACGGGTGGGGTGTGAGCCCATGGCAGGCAAGTCTCACCTGACAGAAGCAGCTTCCTATAGCTCTTCAGGTTCTCCTGGGCAGGGTCCAGGTGGCCCCACCCCTCCTGCCGCAGAGGCTCCTCTAGAAAGGCCTTCAGTTTCTGAAATGGCAGTACAGCTATGGCTGACGCCACCTGCCCCACAAGACGTTGGACACATAGCCCCACAGTGCAGGAAGCACATGAAAGGGGATCTGACCACAGGCAGCTTTGGTTTAGCTCTAAAACAGGTTTCTCAGCCTTAGCACCATGGAAACTACCCTGTTTTGGGGCATAGCATTAATGGTGGAGAAGGAGATGCTGCTAAGCCAGGGTGGAAAAAGGCCAAACCTGCACCCTCAGAACACCTGTGTCTTACCCACCTTCTGCTCGGCTTTGGGAGGATCTGCCTCTTCAGTCTTTATTTCTCCGATGCTCCCCAGTTCCGGAAGCAGGGGTTCCATGGAGAGCCAGGCTGGGGAAAAGGGCAGGCAAAGCTGAAGAGTCACATATACCGTGGGCTGGCACCCCCAGTTAGCGAGACCCGACTGCCTCCCTGCATAGGTATGGCTCATGTGCCAGCAAGTCCCCCGGTTCTATGACTCTGTCCTGTATTTACAGAGAAGAGTCACCAAAAAGACAAAAGGGCTCTAGCTCAGGGTTGGCCTGCGATTGCCAATGCAAGCCATGGACAGAAAGCTTTTCTTGCCCACTGGATTAGTAGAAATCTTAAAAAGCGACACACGGTGCCATCATAGAGGCAAACACATGGGCACCCTCCTATGTAGACAGCACAGAACTTCCTACCCATAGGGAAGTGTACATTGTAGGTGAAATGTAAAACTCGTATGTGCTTTGTCTGACAGTCCTGAGAAGCCCATGCCATGATGACCAGAGCTCCCACATCCAGGCACACACATGTGACTACAGCCTGGTTCCAAGGGCAGAGATCCCAACTCTAGGATGAGGACAGGCTGAGCACAAGTAACAGTGGGCAGTTAAAGGGCCAGATAACTGACCAGGGCCAGGAGACACAGCACACCATGCTCTGAGGAGGCCAAGGCTGAGCCCAAACCCTCTGTGTGTGCATGTGACATGTAGGAAGATGTTAAGCGTCATACACAGGGGCACTTAAGACACAAGACTTTTGTTTTTAGAGAGTAGGTAAAGAAAATCCTTTTTTCCTTACACATCAATGCTGTTCACTACTTGTGATAAGTATGAAAGAACCTGCAATCATCTCTGAAGAGGAATTTAATAAACAATACTTCTAATAGTCACAAGGGAAGGAACCCAGTTTAGCAGGGGTTCAGACCCTCGCCACTGGCCTCCTCTGATCTGACCCCGCCCCCTACAGGCCCCACCTACCACCCACCCTGGGCCCCACAGGTACAGGGTGGGTCAGTCACTCACGAGTCACAGCAGGGCACAGGGGATCCCCAATTCCCAGGTCCTGGGTGGGGCTCACTGGCCCAAATGGAAACAGCAGTGGCTCAGGATACCTGTCGTACACACCCTCGCTCATCACTGAGGACCCAGCAGGGGAGCCCAACAGCATCCCTGTTCACAACAGAGTAACAGTGACCCCAGGGAATGGGGCAGGTGCAGCAGCCACACAGTAAGCTCCTGGGGCAGGCTCCAGGCCCAGCACTCCCATCCCTCAGAACCACCCTAGATGGGAGCTGCTCTCTGCCCTGGACTACACTCTCCTGCTCTTTCTGCTTCCTTACGTCTGGAGGGCAGATGTGAGGGCAGGAGCTCAAGCAGCTATCCTGGCCCATGAGGTGACCCTGAGGGGAATGCCATCAGGCAAGATGGCCGTGGGCAGAGCCCCTGCTGACTGAGGAGCCACCTCACCAGCTTGAAGTGGCTCATCATTGTGCCTATTGCCAGGGGTGGGGGGAGCCAAACTCAGTAAAAGGCAGCTGGGTTTGGGTGCTAAGATCCCCCAGGATCCTTCTCCCTGCCTCTCCTAAGGCACGCTCCCCTCTGGGTGCAGCCCTACCTGGCTCATCCAGCATGTCAGCCAGGCCCTCCACCAGGGAGGCTGCCTTCTTGCAGCTCTCAGGATATTGCGCCACCACCCAGGGCCGAACCCTGTCTGGCAGGATGCCCAAGAACTGTTCCAGCACCAGCAGCTCCAGCATCTGCTCCTTGGAGCGTGCCTCGGGCATCAGCCACTGGCGGCACAGCTCATGGAGACGGGCCAGGGTCTGGTGGGGCCCAGCAGACTCCTGGTAGACAAATTCCCGGAAGCGCAGGCGAGAGAACTCAAGGTCCGCAGGAGTTCTCTCAGTTGGAGTTTTCTCAGCGGGAATTTTCTCGGCTGGGGTTCTCTCAGCTGGAATTTTCTCGGCAGGGGGTTCCTCTGCAGGAGTTTTCTCCCCTGGGGTTTCCTCTGCAGTGGTGGTAATTTTCTCAGTTTTCTCAGCGGAAGTTTTCTCTGGGGGCGTGTCCTCAGCGGGAGTTTCCTCTGTGGGCGTGTCCTCAGCGGGAGTTTCCTCTGTGGGCGTGTCCTCAGCGGGAGTTTCCTCTTTGGGCGTGTCCTCAGCGGGAGTTTCCTCTGTGGGCGTGTCCTCAGCGGGAGTTTCCTCTGTGGGCGTGTCCTCAGCGGGAGTTTCCTTTGTGGGCGTGTCCTCAGCGGGAGTTTAGTCTTTGGGCGTGTCCTCAGCGGGAGATTTCTCTGTGGGCGTGTCCTCAGCGGGAGTTTTCTCTGTGGGCGTGTCCTCAGCGGGAGTTTTCTCTGTGGGCGTGTTCTCAGCGGGAGTTTTCTCTGTGGGTGTTTTCTCAGCGGGAGTTCTCTCAGAGACATTCCCGGGTTCTTCCTGTTGTGCTCCAGCAGCTGACCCTGGTGCGGGCAGTTCTGGGGGGGTCGGGGAGGTCCTGGGGGAGGCAAATGCCTTCTCCAAGGGCAGCATCTTTCCAAACCTGTACTGGAAAATGCAAGTGTGGCTAGCTGGGGACAAAGTGGCTCCAAGCCAGAGACACCAGGGACAACAGGATGCCCAGGGAGCTCAGGTGTGTCAGGACCAAGGACCTGCAGAGGACACAGATGAGACAGAGACACCTGCATATGAGAACCTGGGCACAGGCACCCATGTCTGAGAACTGGTAATTGTTAAGTTAAATAAAAACATAAAAGTGGGAGGAACAGCTCATTTTATAAGACTAGTATTACCAGGATTAAAAAAAATCAGTCTGGCAGTACCCGTAGCTCAGAGAGTGGGGCACCGGCCACAAGGCTGGTGGGTTTGAACCCAGCCCTAGCCAGCTAAAACAACAATGACAACTGCAACAACAACAAAAAAAATAGCTCGGTGTTGTGGCCGGGTGCCTGTAGTCTCAGCTACTTGGGAGGCTGAGGCAAAAGAATCACTTGAACCTAAGAGAGTTTGAGGTTGCTGTTAAGCTGTGACACGACAGTGCTCTACCCAGGGCGACAGCTTGAGACTCTTGTCTCAAAAAAAAAATCAGTCATGAGTAGGGCAAAAAAATTATAGGACAACCTCGAATATAAACCTAGATGTAAAAACAAAACAAAATAAAACACTAAAGGTAAAATTTTTAAAATATCAATAAACTCATTCCAACCACACATCTTATATACATGATGTAAGTTAACGACACACCACATTTATGTTTATCCCAGAAGTGCAAGGTATTTAGTGTTTAAAATTATATATTATGACAGATATCAACTCTAGGCTAAAAAATAAAAATACATACTATAAGGACTTTAGTTCCTAGTAATATGAACGGGCTAGGTGTCAGAATTGCTCCTCTCATTATAATAGCCAAAAAAATACAAAATATACATTTAGAAATAAGTGTAGGAAATGGTTGGAAAACTACCACTTGATTCTGAAAATGGCACAGACCTTTGGGCCTGGAAGAGGAGGAGGCTATGAGCATGGCCAACAGGAGCAGAGAGCTCAGGTCCTAGCCAGCCTTCCCCATACCCAGCTAAATGTCCTCAAATAAGGCACCCATGATTCAAGAGGAGCTGAAAACAGGATCTCAGGTGAAATCTTGAGGGATGGGCCTCCAACAGGCCTAAGCCTGTGATGTTCTCACTGGCTATGGGCACACAGGAGTTGACAGACACTGATGCACAAGAATGTGAACTCTGAGCTGTAATCAACCCCACCCAGGACGCACAGGGTCTGCAGAGCCATAGGGCCAGAACCCACCTCCCAGGCATACACCAAACACAAACAGAAGGCCACACCCAAGGCCAGTGTGAGCATTCCCCTTGGCTGAACCACAGAAGGGAACCACTTTTTCTTTCAAACTCAAAGTTTGAGAAATTCAAGAAAATTCATGCATGGCCACAGCTCCAGCAGGAATGTTTTCTCAGAAATTCCACTTCTACAGAGAAAACTCTGGAAGGCGAACAGAGACTACTCAAGCATTTCCCCACCAGGATAGGGGCACAAGGACCTTATGGATATGGGGCGGGGGAATTTGATCACACAGACATGAAAGTTCCAGAAAAGGTAAATCCACAGAACACAGTGTAGATCAGAGGCCATTAGGAGCCAGAGGCCCAGGTAGTGACTGCTAATGGGTACAAGATTTCTTTTTGGGGTGATGTAAATGTTCTAAGATTAACTGTGGTAATAGCTGCACAAGGATAAATGCTATTTACTAAAAACAAATAAAAACGAATTATTTACTTTAAATAGGTAAACTTTATGGTGGGTCAATTATATTCACTTCCCTGAAGGAAAAAAAAGACCAAGGTCATGCCTTCACAGTTGCCTCCATCCACTAGCAGCTCCTTCATCATCTCCAGTACAAACTCCCAGCTCTGGAAGACAGAACTCCTCCCTCTGTCCTGACCTCTTAAAGGTTTGGGCACACTTCTGACCTGCAGTGGCTCCTCACAGGCAAGGCCCTGGCCAGGCATCCTGGCTGTGCCTAACTTCTTTCTGGCCATTATGCACCCTCATGACCATGCTCCTGGGATCAAGTGCATGTCTGAAAGATACATGGAGAAGCAGGACACCCAGGCCCTAGGGTGCAACTGCCTCACACCCTAGCCCCATGCCAAGGACCTGCATACTACAGCAGCTGCCTAGTCCATGTCTGAGCATTTTCTCATGATTTCCTCATCTCTCAGGATGGGTAAACAGCCCACTTTTCCACAGCATTTTCTTTATATCTCTGTCAGGTAATTAACGAGCTCTCTGCCTGGGTCTCTCTTGACATTGTCCCCATCTGTGACGTTGTGCTGTCTTTTAGCCATGCATAATGTTCTTAGTGTTTATTACCAAATTGAACCTTTTAAAAAACTGATTTCTGGCTCAGTGCCTGTAGCACAGTGGTTACAGCGCCAGCCACATACACCAGGGCTGACAGGTTCAAACCCAGCCCAGGCAGCTAAACAGCAATGACAACTCCAATCAAAAAATAGCCGGGCATTGTAGCAGGCACCTGTAAACCCAGCTATGAGGCAAGAGAATCCCTTAAGCCCAAGAGTTTGAGGTTGTTGTGAGTTGCGATGTCATAGCACTCTACCTAGGGCAACATAGTGAGACTCTGTCTCAAAAAAAAAGAAGAAAAGAAAATACCATAGGCTCTTGAGACCAGACCATCAAGGTTGTGACAACTCAACTCTGCCAAAGTGAGAAAGCAGCCGGCTGGCCGGCCCTGTTACAGACTGATTCATCTGGAGCCTGTCCTGTTGTGGGAAGTAAAGCCAGCTCTAGCCAGCTGGCACTGAACCTGTAGCTGGGGTCCCATGAGCACGTAATTTTGATTTTTTTAGGACATCACAGGCATGTTCATCCCATACAGGACCTGTCTCCACAAGGGAAACTGTGAGCTCACTAACTTGTGCAAAGGGCCCATACCACCAGGCCCTGCCCTGGTGCTCACTCATGTCTCCCCCCCCATCAGAGCCTGGCATTCTCAAGGCAGGGACCAGGAGCAGCCCCAAGGTACAAGTGGGGAAAGAAGTACAGAGTTTCCTGTTCTAGGCTCTGTGTAAGCCCTCCCTCTGGAAAGCTTCCCCCTTCCACCTATGTCCTTCTCAGTGGTCTGGTTGCCTCAGGACCTTCCTTCATCTCCAACCTCCCAGCTGAGCATGGGGCAAGCATGGAAGTCTGGGTAGAATGAGCAAAAGCCCTTGGCTATTGACCAGGATAGAGTGGAAAGGTCAGAACACACTCCAGCTGGGTCAGTGGCCAACACAAATGGAGACACATGTCAGCCCCCAGGGAAAGAAAGGCATGGGACCTTTAATCCTCTGTGCCCTTTCCCATTGGGATTGTAAGCTCTGAGCCTCTCCAGAAAGCCACCTCAGCCTCCCTTCCTTCTATTCACATGCAGAGAACAGTGGTGGCTTCCATGGCACCATGGAATCTCCTCAGGAAGATGCCCCAACTGTAAGGAAGCTGCTGCATTCTGTAAAAACAGCATCTGGCTTCTTGTGTCTGAGATCTACTTGTCTCCCTTCCTGGTGGTCAGAATCAGGAAGATTCCTGAGGTGCCAAGCCTTGTGGGCCTCCAGAGCCCTGCAGCAAATCCCCTTCACCCAGAGCTTCACAGAGCTCAAGCCTGGCCTTGCCTTCCACAGGTCCCACCATGACCAAAAGTTTCCTGTCCAGCCCCACCTGCCTCCTCCAGGACCCTTAACTACCTTAAGGACATTCATCACCAGCTCTCCATTCTGCTCCCAACTACCTGGCCTAGCAAACCACCCCATAGTCTCAGGCCCAAGGGTCCTCCATGGAAGCTCACTTGCTGGGTGTGGGAAGGCTGAAGTGGGCAGGATACTCCTGGGATCCCATATGGCTTTGCCTATAGGTCACTTAGTCATCATAAAAAGAGAAAGGGTACCTTTAAAAGAATAAAAAAAATATGGATTGAGCATCATTGTTAACATCCCAACTGCCCACTGTAGTTCATAATCCACTCAGAAGGACAGACATAACCAGACAGATGTTCTGCACAGCTAGTCTGGGCTCCCCCAAAGCCTTGAGGCTAGGAATGCCAAAAAAGTTCCAGATCCAAGGATCACACAGAGAAACATGAAATCAATGCTATGAGTGGCTCTGTTGGGATGGGGGCTAGACCGTGGTGTGGAACTGAGGATGGTGTGACTGTCAACTGAGCCTCCTCAAAGTCAGGTATATGTACCATACAGGTATGTGTATGAAAAAGGGGGGAGCAAGAGAGAAAGAGGAGAAAGCAAAGGGAGGGAGAGAGGGAGGAGGAGGAAGGGGAAATAGGTAGGAGGAAAAGGAAGTAGGGAGAGGAGGAAGGAGACTTAAGTGGTGGTAGACTGCAAACTATACTACTAACAGGTGAATCTGGGCAAAGGATCTGAAGGGATTCTATGAACTTTCCTTAAATTTCAGTTTAAAGGCTCGGCGCCTGTGGCTCAATCGGCTAAGGATCCAGCCACATACACCTAAGGTGGCAGGTTCGAATCCCCAGCCCAGCCCGCCAAACACCAATGATGGCTGCAACCAAAAAAATGGCCGGGCGTTGTGGCGGGCGCCTGTGGTCCCAGCTACTTGGGAGGCTGAGGCAGGAGACTCGCTTGAGCCCAGGAGTTGGAGGTTGCTGTGAGCTATGCCATGGCACTCTACCCAGGGGGATAGCTTGAGGCTCCGTCTCAAAAAAGTTAAGAATCCTAACAGTTGGCTCGGCGCCTGTGAGTCAAGTGGCTAAGGTGCCAGCCACATACACCCAAGGTGGCAGGTTCAAATCCAGCCCAGGCCCGCCAAACAACAATTATTGCTGCAACTTAAAAAAAAAATAGCCAGGCGTTGTTGCAGGCTCCTGTGGTCCCAGCAACTTGGGAGGTGGAGGCAGAAGACTCGCTTGAGCCCAGGAGCTGAAGGTTGCTGTGAGCTATGCCATGGCACTCTACCCAGGGGGATAGCTTGAGGCTCTGTCTCAAAAAAAAAAAAAAATCCTAACAGTCAAAATAATGTGGCAATAAGCTTATTTTTCACCCAACAAAGACTAACATAATCACTGAACAGATTGTTATTGCCCTGATAAACTATAGATCTTTTACAGATCAATTATATGTACTATAAATTGCTTCTGCTAATCTACCAACATTAAATAAAAAATGGCATACAAGAGTAAGGACCTGTTCTTACTAAAATGATCGCATTGTATCATCACAAGTCAGGAGTTTTTATATAAATAAATTCATTTTTGCTTGCTCAAATTCACAAGTTCTTCAACTCTTCCAAAAGATGGAAAGCTTGAAAATCACATTATCATTATAGATTAAGAAAAACTATCATATTTAGTATAGCTACATGATAAATCAGATGTTTCATACTAGAATCCCAGAATGTACATGTAATAGAAGACATTAAAGTTTAAATGGGAAAAAATGGTATAAGTAAGAAATCTTACGAGTCAAGAAAATTATATTCAATAACTTGGATATTTTCTTACAATGAGGAAATGTCCATCATCATTGCATGCCGTGATGAGGCTGCACTGGCACAACTCGATCAGAGATGAAAATAGGGAGCCGGGGCTCAGCGCCTGTAGCTCAAGCAGCTAAGGCGCCAGCCACATACCTCAGAGCTGAGGGGTGTGAATCCAGCCCAGGCCTGCCAAACAATGACAGCTACAACCAAAAAGGAAAAAAAAAAAATGGCCAGGCGTTGTGGCAGTCACCTGTAGTCCCAGCTACTTGGGAGGTTGAGGCAAGAGAATCGCTAGAGCCCAGGAGCTGGAGGTTGCTGTGAGCTGTGATACCACAGCACTCTACCCAGGGTGACAGCTTGAGGCTCTGTCTCAAAAAAAAAAAAAGAAAGAAAGAAAGAAAGAAAATAATGAGCAGGTGAGGCAGATGTGCACACGTGCAAATGACCTGTGCAGCAGATTCTACCCCTGCAGGGTTTCTAATCCATCTCCTCCGAGTAATTCAGACCCCCTTCATCCTAAGCTTGGAGCATAAGCCTCAGCCTATAACACAACTTTTGGCCTCCAAACCACAAGGTTCCACACTCCAGCAGAGTCTCTCTCCTATTCACTCCCTTGGCTCCAAGCATACTGAAGAAAAGTCTACCTGTGCTTTCTTTCAATCATTTGTGCTATTCACATGACAATGGGTCAATCTGGAATATCCTCCTGTCCCCTTCCTCTGGTGGATGAATTCCTGCTCCCCTACAACTCAAAATGCATTCACACAGAAAGCCTACATCCTCTTCACTGTCGTCAGAGGAGAGGGCTGGTGCTGGAGCACTAACAAATCACAGCCTACTTATGTGGTCGAGTGGGGAGTTACTAGAGGGATGCACATCTCCTTTCATCTTTGAATTCCCAAGGCCTGATAAACATTTATTGAAATGTGCTATAGTAAGAACTATCATTAGGCATTGCACAAAATAGTTAATGTACGTTCACTTAATAAGCAATTATTGTTTTACAGATAAGGAAACCGTTACCAAAACTGGGGTAAAGAGGAAATATCCCATAAACTGCAGTTATCAAGTGACCACTGATTATCAGCAGTTTCTGTATCTCCAGAAATTTACAAGAAACAAAATTTTTTTTAGATTTCATTAGTCAAGCAGAAGCACAGTCTTTCTGTCTCTTAAAGTTTATAACATCATTATTTTAGATAGCAGATGTATATCTGAGGCATATCCTACTACAACTTAATGCAATTTGAACTTCAAATATCACAAAATTAAGTCCTTATTTTGATATTTTTTTTTGGGGGGGGGGGGAGTTTCTTTGTTTTAAGACAGAGTCTCTCTCTTTCTGGTACCTAGGCTGGAGTGCTGTGTTGTCAGTCAGGCAACCTCAAACTCCTGGGCTCACGAGATCCCCCTGCCTCAGCCTCCTGATTAGGGACTACAGGCACCTGCCACAAAGCCAGCTAATTTTTCTATTTTTGGTAAAGACAGGGTCTCACTCTTGCTTAAGCTGGTCTCCAACTCCTGAACTCAAGGGATCCTCCTGCCTCAGCCTGCCAGAGTGCTACTATTACAGGTGTGAGCCACCATGCCCAGTCTCTTATTTTGGTAGTTTAAATAACCGAAAATCTACCCAGATAATGTTTTTCTCAGATCTTTTTTAGAACTTTAAAAGAAAAAAACAGTTTTCTTATGAAGGAAGGAATATTTTATTTCAAGACTGAGCTTTGGAGTGATAGAGCATCCTTCCTTATCCATAGCAAGATTAAATAATAGTGGTAAAGAGGTTATAACTACTTTTGTTTTTATGTCCTTTCTTGAGGGGAAAAAAGGCAAAATGTTGGCAACAGTACTGTCCTCTTTTTTTGGCTGTCCTGTGAAATTCCAGGGTTTGGGAAAGGCTGTGACTGCATTAAACTTGTATCTGCATACAGCACTGCAGTTGGTGAGATTTTCATTCTGAACTCCAGCCAAGATATGCAAAGCTAATTATGGAGCTGTTAATTACTAAATGTTTAAAAGGTTATTTGAAGGCGACTAAGCTTCCACTAATATTGCAAAAGAATGCTAATAATTTTTACCATAAATTTGGGTCCTTACTTGTTCAAAGTTACATGTTAATACAACTTTGAAATTAATATTTCAATTATAAATGTATTTCTAACATTCAAATATCACTATTATGAAACCTAAATGCTTGTAGCAAATCATTTCTTGATGAGATACATTTTTACCACTGCATACACACAGTTCAGTTGTGTTTTGTTTTTTTTTTTGAGACGGAGCCTCAAGCTATCCCCCTGGGTAGAGTGCCATGGCATCACAGCTCATAGCAACCTCCAACTCCTGGGCCCCAGCGAGTCTCCTGCCTCAGCCTCCCAAGTAGCTGGGACCACAGGCGCCCGCCACAACGCCCAACCATTTTTTGGTTGCAGCCATCATTGTTGTTTGGCGGGCCCGGGCTGGGGATTCGAACCCGCCACCTTAGCTGTACGTGGCTGGCGCCTTAGCCGCTTGAGCCACAGGCGCCGAGCCTCAGTTGTGTTTTAAAAACAGAAACTACTTAAGAAACAAATTACCAGAGCACAAAAATCAGCAAAACTATAACCAAAGTATGAATTATCAAATGAAAATATGAGTCTGCTTATAAACAACAGTATAAGGAAACTCAAATGGAAAATTTAACCATAATAGACAAAATTCTACTAGATTTGAAAGTTAAATGTTTGTGGAGATTCTAAGATTTAAAGTTCTCTAATCTAAAGGTATTTCTTTTAGCCCCTTCATTATCACTCCAGATGAATTCTTCTGAGTGATTTTGCAAAGAATTAAGTCCTGTACTCTGACAGAACACATTCATGTGTTAGTAACTAAATCAAAAGGTGTATAAACAAAAAAAAAAAAAGTCAGTAGTGAGAGACAAAGTAAGATTATTAACTAGGAGGAGATGAAGAGATTATTTTACACATTTTTTAAAAGTAACTTTTACAACTATCTAAAAATACATTAAATTAGGTCTTTAAAGAAACAACAGTTTCGCTACAGATGTTTCACCTGAAAAACTGAAAACATTATGCACTTAAGTGCTTTACAGAAGCAGTTTCAAAGGACCTGAACTCCATAAGGTAATAAAATGATTTAGAAAAATCATTTTATTGTATAAGCCTTTGGGGGGGGAGGGGGTAAAGCTGTTTGTAATTTATTTACATCTTCTACTTCAACAAATTGCTTTGGTGACCAAGCTTCTCATTCAAGTGATTAAAGACACAAACTCAAATAGTTAAATAGAGCAATTACTTAAGAGACCAGTTTTTCAACAGAGGTGCCCAGAAAAATATCAATAGAATGTTTAGTGCTCATTATTTTCAAAAGGGTTTGCTATTCAGAACACAGTACCCCATTGACTAGAACTCAGCCAGGTTTCCAGACAGCACCAGACACACATTAGATTAAAGAAGACTTTTTCCCTCCTCTCAAAATACTCAGAATATTGAGTGACATAGTGACAGCCTCTTGAATCTGAATATGCATGACTTGGCTAAAAGTTCAGAGGACAATTTTGTTTTTGTTTTTGGTATTTCTCCTCACTATTTCATCTCTCCAATGACCTTTTTTAAAAAAAGGAGTGCCCATCTTCCAGGTGGACATGAAAGCTTCCAATTTTATCAAAGTTCCTGGGACGCTTCTCACCTCAGATTCTCTCCTAGCCAACTCAGGTTACATCATCTCTAGGCATTTGACACAATACAAAACGATGTCTTCACAGAGTTTGGGAGAGGATTGGGGCAGCAAGATTTTTAAAAGAAAGAAATTTTAATTTTAAAAAACAAAATAGGCTCGGCACCTGTGGCTCAAGTGGCTAAGGCGCCAGCCACATACACCTAAGGTGGCAGGTTCGAATCCAACCCAGGCCCGCCAAACAACAATGACGGCTGAAACCAAAAAAATAGCCGGGCGTTGTGGGGGCGCCTGTGGTCCAGCTACTTGGGAGGCTGAGGCAGGAGACTCGCTTGAGCCCAGGAGTTGGAGGTTGCTGTGAGCTGTGATGCCACGGCACTCTACCCAGGGGGACAGCTTGAGGCTCTGTCTCAAAAATACATAAATAAATTTAATAAAAAACCAAAATATATATTTTTTCTGTTCTTTTCTTTGAAAGC
>CAUYQV010010390.1:0-75320 GCA_963574575.1 Galagoides demidoff | reverse complement strand
GGAAAGATCACCTATATATCTGTCTAACAAGGGTACAAGTGAACTTTTCTAGAACTAGAATATAAATGTTTTGATACAATGATTAAGCAAATTACATGAAATTTATGTTAACCAGCTTGATGAAAGTGTTTCAAATTGTATATGAAAACAGCACAATGTACCCCATGTTTGCATTAATGTATACAGATATCAATTAATTAAAAAATAATAATAATAATAAAACCCTTTAATATATTCTTTTGCCTAAGCCTCAGCCAGTGTGTGTATTGTCCCATTCTGTGTGACCACTGGCCACTAGTGTTTGCATTTGAACTACAGAGCATCTACCTCGGTCATTCTCAGCTTTTTACTGTGACATTTTTTTGCTCCAATAATTCCTTTATATTTGAGCATCTCTATACTGAAGTATAGAAGTATAATTCTCTCTATAAAAGAATTATTGGAGCATCCAAATGCTCGGATGATTTATTACTTTATTAGCCAGTACATCTCCACAATCATCACATCAGCTTTTAACACTTCTCCACTAATGGCAGCCACAGAATTAAACTTCCTACGGAGAGGATCAGATTTCCAGCTAAAACCACTACTGATTATTTTGGTTTTCCTCTCTTAGGAATCACTTATATTTTGTTACCATGTTTAGAAAAAGTGCCTTTTCTCTTGATAAAAAATATCCAGAGAACCAGGCTTAGACAAATACTATCTGTAAATTAGGACCAATTAGTAAATAACATGAATTTTACTTCTGAAAATTAAAAATTTTGATTAAAATGGAAAATAAAAATAGCAAGTTATGAATATTCAAAGCTTGCCTAGTCTCAGATTTTAATATACGTTCTTTGGATTCCAGCTGACAAACTGAAATATTACCTATGACTCCTGTGTTGTTGAACTGTACAGAAATCACCACCCAAGGGCAAGTTCGACAGCATCCATCGTGTTAGACGTGATGAATCACTGATCATGAGCTTGGATACCATGGTGTGCCAACCTCTGTAATGACTTCTAAATTCTTACTACCACTCTCTTTGTCATAAATTTCATTATATATAATTATATTTTTAAAATTTCTGATTAATATGAAGGTACATACAGCTCGGTTATGGGAGGTGTGCCCCACACTGTCTTCCTGCTGTGAAGGAACCTGCTGACCTCCCCCCTCCTCCCCTTTTCTTGGATTTAATTGACTTTTTCTCCCATGTGAACATGTTGTTGTTCATCTATAAGTTTCAAATTAGCATTGAGCACATGTGATGTTATTTTTCAATTATTGTTATACTTAAGAGAGCGTTCTCTGAATCCATCCAAGTTGTAACAAAGGATACAAAATCCCTAATTTTTGGAATGGCTGAATAGTATTCCCTGGTGCACACATCCCACCGTTCATCAATCCATTCATGGGTTGGGTTTTTCTCACTACTTTCCAACTCTTTGCAATTGTGGATTGAGCTGCTAAAAGCATTCGAGTGCAAATGCCCCTATGGTAAAATGTCCCTTTTTCTTTGGGGTAGATACCTAGTAATGAGGATTGTAGGATCAAATGGAAGGTCTGCTTTTAGTTCTTTGAGAACGCTGTACTTCTTTCCATAAAGGCTGTGCTAGTTCCCGTCCCACCAGTAGTGCAGGAGTGCTCCCTTCTCTACATTCATGCCAACATCTGTTGCTTTGGGACACTGTGATGTGTGCCATTCTCACTGTGGTGCTGGGCGAACTGATTAGCCACTTAGGAAAATTAATTCATGATGGATAAAACAGTTAAACCTAAGATGCAAAACTATAACAACTCTAGAAGAAACTGTGGGAAAAACTCTTAGACTAACTATTAGTCTTAGAAAACATTTACAAGCAAGACCCCAAGGCAATCACAGCAACAACAAAAATAAATAAATAACATCTGTTTAAGTTAAAAAGTTTCTACACAACTGAGGCCACATCAACAAGGCAAAGAGACAACCTTCAGAGAGGAAGGAGACGTGTGTGCTGCAAAGGGCTGACAACAGGCTAATAACCACATGAAGAACTCAGGCCAATCAACAAAAAATAGCAAACTATCCCATTAAAATCTGGGCAAGGGACAAGAAAAGAATCATTTCTCATGAGGACAGATGAGTAGCCAGAAAACTCATGAAAAAAAGGTCATCATCTCTAATTATTAGAGGAATCAAATACCACTTTGAGATATCAGTCCTACTTTCTATACTTATTTTCTATTATTTTGTTACAAACCAATAATTAACAATTTGCACACTAGCACTAAATGCAGAACCCCCTTGACATGTAATCATTCCATCATTTTAAATGTAACACACCAAGTGTATTTGTACTAGTCAAGGTTCTCCAGAGAAGCAGAATCAATAGAATCTATCTATCTATCTATCTATCTATCTTTAAAGAAAGATTTGAGAGAAAGATTTATATAAAGGAATTGGCTCACATATTCACTGTAGGATCTGACAAGTCTGAAATCTGTAAGGAAAGCTGAAAGCCAAGAGATTGAGGTAAGAATTGGTGTTGCACTCTTGAGTCCAAAGGTTGGAAACTCAGGCATAACTTCTGTGCTGTAGTTTGGAGGTATAATTCTTCCATCACTGGGAAAGCTCCCTCTTTGCTCTTAAGGCCTTACACTGATTCAATGAGGCCACACTGTGAAGGATAATTTTTACTTACAGTCATTTGATCTCAGATGTTAATCACATCTAAAATTACAGAAATATCTAGATTAATTAACGTGGGACCAAGCAACTGGTCACCATAATCTAGCTAAATTCATGCATAAAATTAATCATCACACTGAGTCAAAGAAGGATTTTGAAACAAGCAGGTGGGAGTCTAATTTGTAATAGTCAAGCCTGGAAATGTTGGGGTAAGACTGTCTGTGATGGAATCTGTGTTCTGGGGCTTCGAAGGTGTGTGATCTTGGCCCAGTGTCCTCATCAATAATTTTATCTTCTCACCAAGAATTTGGATGATTAAATGGGAAAATTATAGAGCATTGACATCAGTGTCTATTGTAGGGTAAGTGCTGTGTAAGAATAAATGTTATTGTCATTATTCACCCAGGCTCAGTCAGTGGCTGCAACAAAACTCAAACAATGACAAAGAATTTGTAATAAGTTAGAAGACAACCAGATACATAGATGTTAAAGCCAAAAGCCCAACATTTCAATTATGTTTATTATTTTAAAGTGTTTTTTTTTTAAAAAAAAAAAAGCCTTATGGATGTTATTTTTAAGAAATATTTCTCATTTGCTCATGACCTAGACGATTATTCACTTTAAAACACTTTACTAATTTTTTTCTGTTAAATATATTGGCTGTCATGCTACAAATATCTGTCTTTTTGCTACAATTTACCTTTTGTCTTCATTATTATCTTCATTTTGTGTTTTCTCAAAAACCCTTGTATGAATTAGATTTGTCCAACTATTGTCATTCTTTAAAATCTAATTTATTATGTATGTCAAAGAGTATGTACTGGTGTTCTTTTCCTTTCCTGTTCTCACCCACCCCTTCTCTTCCCTTTTCTTGAGACAGAGTCTTGTTCAGTCATGGGGCTGAAGTGCAATGTTGTGACCAGAGTTCACGGTAGCCTTGAACTCCTGAGCTCTAGAAATCCTCTCACCTCAGCCTCTGGCAGACTTTTCATCCAGCTCTTAACACAGCCCCTAACCTTATCTGGCAATTTCCTGTAGTAAAACTAAGAAAAATTTACTACAAAATGTTTTTTAAAAAGAAAAGCTGATTTCACCGGCCCCCTTCCCCACCCTTCATGGGAGAGAATAGCATTCTCTCAGATCACAAAGGACTCCTTCAGAGAGGAGAGGAAAGGCTCGTAGAGATCTCTGGGAGAGTCCCTTGGATTTCAAATGGGAAGGTAACGGCAGGTTTCTTGAGATGTGGGAGCTCCTGTTCCATTCTCTAGCATAAACCGTGGAGGGTGGCACGTCTGCAGGAGGCACGGTGCCATGATGAACCTGGGAAGGCTAGACTGCAGACAGCAGAGCTTCCTCCCAACCCTGGCACAGACTCTGCTGTCAAGCCTTGGCAGAGATGCAGAGGAGCAGATTGCCTTGAAGGCGGCATGTAAGTGTAACAGTGATCATGCCAAAGAAAGAGGCCACAGGGCTCATGCCAGATTTTCTGGACAACATTAGATACCCAGGACCTTTACAGAACTCTGGCAAAGGAGAAAGAGGCCGAATGATGGATAATATTGAGTTTCCCATCATTTTGATAAATAGGAGCTCAGAGCAGAAATATGACTTAGAGAAATAAAGAGCTATCGAATCTGCAAATAACACTCACCACACGTTCAAATGTCTAAAGAATAATAGGTTCCACACTCAGGAGATTTAGAAAAGGCTTTTGGTGTTATTGGCTTTATGACAAGCAATTTCAACACATTCAACTTCTAGACAAATCGGCACAGTGTTCATTCATTTTTTTCATTTATCCACCAAAAGTTTATTGAGTTCCTTCTATGTCCTAGTAGCTGTTTTAGGAGGTATGGGTGCAGCAAGGAACAGGAGAAACAATAGCTGATGCCCCCATGGAACTGTCATAGTGGAGAAAGAGAGAGACAAGAAACTTAGCAAGCATCACCAGTAGCAGGTTAGAGAGCGATAAGTCCTAGGGGGGAAAAATAAACACCAGGCTCAGCATCTGTAGCTCCAGTGGCTAAGGTGCAGGCCACATACACCAGAGCTGGTGGGTTCGATTCTAGATGGGGTCTGCCAAACAACAATGACAACTACAATCAAAAATTAGCCAGGTGTTATGGTGGGCACCTGGCACTTGTAGTCCCAGCTACTTGGGAGGCTGAGGCAAGAAAATTACTTAAGCTCAGAAGTTAGAGGTTGCTGTGAACTGTGATGTCACAGCACTCTACTCAAGGTGACAGCTTGAGGGTCTGTCTCAAAAAAATAAAATAAATTAAATTAAATAAATTAAATAAACACCAAAGGAAGACCCAGGCTGTTGCCAACAGGTTTCAATTTTAAATGGGGGAATTAGGGAAGGAGTCTCTTAGGAACGGACATTTGAATAAAGTCATGAAGGTGGAGAGGAAGCTAGAAATGTAGATATCTGGAGGGGAAGAGCAACAGCAAGAATAAAATCCATATTTGGGAAGACGCCTGAGCAGGTTCAGGAAATGCAAAGAAGCTACTAGGATGGGGCAGAGAGGAGGAAAGAGACATCAAAAATGAATCCCAGGCACCAGGCAGGGTGGGTCATGCAGAGCTCTATAGGCTGTTGTAGAGATTCTGATTTTCACTGAGTGAAAGGGATGTAAGTGGTTGGAGAATTTTGTGCAGAGAAGCAACATGACTTGACGCGTGTTTTAAGTGGTCATTATGGCTGCTGTGCTGTGAACAGACAACAAAAAGTGTTTTCCTTCAGCAAGCTCTAACTGCTTAATTAGAATGCAAGGTGAAGTGATCACATTATAAAAGAAAGTTTCATGATTTACTTCCTATTCTTCCTTGTTATTTATTAATAATTAATGTTTATTTAACAAATATTGTCTACTTTTTTATATTCATTTTATTCTTCTTCCCATCTGAGACACCAACACTGCTATTATTACCACTGCCACACACATACAAATATCATACCTGGATAATAACAGTAATCTGGAATGGTGGACAGAAGCCAGCAATGGAAGACTTCCCCAAATGAAACTATATTTATACTCTTTAATTGCTTCTTCAATGACTTGGTTCTGCAAGAACTGCTTCAGCTCTACAGTGACAACTCCAGTGGTGCCAGGAAGAAAGTCTGTGGTCCCAGAGGAACTGTCCCTATCCACTGACCATGAGTGACATTGCTCACTGCTTTTCCACTCTTGTTGGATCAGTAAGTTATTAACCAAACTGAGCAAGTCCCTCAAATAAATATGGTGTTTTTCTTCCCCTTTTATCTCCTTTTGTAACTAGTGTCACAAATGTAAGTATTGACACTTACATACATTTGTTTCATTTCTCAAGATCGAGTGTGGGAGACAGCTAGTGCAGTGCTAGAGGGGAATTTTTGGCATTAAATGCTTCCATTAAAAAGGAAGCACTGGGTATAGTGCTCACACCTTGGGAGGACAAGGTGGGAGGATTGCTTGAGGCCAAGAGTTTAAGATCAGTTTGGGCAACATAGTGAGACTTGGTTACTTTTTTGTACGAAAAAAGTAAAAATAACATAATTAGCAGGACATGGTAGTGCATTCCTGTAGTCCTGGCTACTCTGGAGATTGAGCTGGCAAGATCCCTTGAGCCCAGGAGTTCAAGGTTATATGAGCTGTGATTGTGCCACTGCACTCTAGACTGTGTGTCAGAGTGAGACCTTGTCTCAAATAAAATGGAAGAAGTCAGTATCTAATCTTCTGCCTCAGGAAGCTAGAAAACTAAGAGCAAATTAAACACAAGAAAGGTAGACTAGAACATATATGTGTATATAATACATTCATTTTATATATATGTGGTATTTTATATATTTATATACATATATATGTACATGTAATATACATAGTTATCTATATTTTTTTATATACTCATAAGTATATATGTATATGTGTCTGTTTTTCTAGAGAACCCAGACTAATAATCACAGGCTATATGTACATTATGTAAATAAGTATTAACATGTAAATTATATATTATGAACATGCACATATTATATGGGTTATGAGGGCTGGGGAGTCATACCCGTGATCTGCAGTTAGCAAACTGGAGATACAGCAGGGCTGATAGTACAGTTCTAGTTGGAGACAAAAGGCCTGAGAACCAGGAAAGCTGATGGGGTAAGTTCCAGTCTGAGTCTGAGCCCAAAGGCAGAAGATGTTTTAGCTCCAACATAGCCGGGCACAAAAAGTGAAATCTCTCTTGATTCAGGCCTCCAACAGCTGGATGAGGCCCACATACAGTGGGGAGGGCCACTTGCTTGACTCAGTCTTTTAATTCAAGGGTTAATTTCATTGAGAAATAGCCTCTCAAACATAGGCATAACAATGTGCTACCAAAGAACCAGGAATCCCCATAGCTCAGTCACAAAATGGACGTTATACCTTGTTTTCTGGACAATCTGTCCAGACTAGTAAATAAGATCATAATTATTCAACAAATTTGGCAAATATGTATTAGCTCTTATTATGTACCTGTTTCCAGTGTGGGTTCTGGGGATACAGTGATTAAAACAGATAAAACCCTGGCACCATGCAGTTCATATTAAGAGTATATTCTATATTTCCTGGGCAGTGGCCTTCCAATGTCCACTGTAGGACCTTCAGGCTCTTGCAAGTTATTACCATTCTACAGCATCCAAGTATTATAGAAATTTAGTCAATTAGTTACCAATTGCTTGTTGAAAGGATGAATTCCAGCCATTTTCTTCCTCTCCCCCTGTGGAGCCTGCACTCCACATGAGATTCCTCACACCTAGTGTCTATAGCTCACAGCTGTCCCAGCTCTTGACAGTCACAATGGCCAGCCTTACCAGACAACACCACTGTCACTGTCTAGAACCTCTGAGAGACCAAAGACATGCTGGATTCCTAGAATCCTCAGCTTTGTGAAGACACTCTGGAGGTGATGGTAGATGGACGGGGTTTGAGGGAATCTTCCCAACTCTCACTCAGATGTTACACCGTGTAATGCAGGCAGACACAAAGTACTACCTGTTTCCAAATACCTTAAATAGCTATTATAGATTTGTGATAAATGAATTATAATATTTGTACTAATCAGTGTTATTCAGAGAAACAGAACCAATAGGATCTATAGATATAAATAGATATATCAGGGGAATTTATTATGAGAGTTGGCTCACACAGTTATGAGGTTGAGGTTGAGAAGGCCCATAATGAGCAATTACAACATAGAGAACTGGGGCAGCCAGTGGCACAGCTGAAACTAATTCCAAGGTCCTGAGAAACTGAAGAGCCACTGGTGCAAGTCCTGACATCCAAAGGCTTCCTGACGTCCTAAAGTCTAAGAGCCGGAGACGACGTGTGTCCCAGCTTCAGAAGGGAGAGGTCAGGAAGTTGTCTTCCCACTCCTTTTTCCTTCTACTTGGGTCCTCAACAGATTGTATAACGTCCCCACAGTCCCACTGACACCATCAGCACATAGGGTGGGAGTGACTCTTCCTTACTCAGACCACCAATTCCAAGGCCAGTCTTTTCTAGAAACACCCTCACAGATGTACCCAGGACTAATGCTTTACAAGCTACCTGAGTATCCCTTAACCTAGTCAAATTGACACCTGAAATTAACTCTCACAGTTCCTCAAATGTACACGAATGCCAGGAGGGAGGAGGAAGAGTTGAAGGAGGTTGAGAATCTAAATAACACAAACTATGCTGTGTTCAGAATTACCATCAGGTGGCTTGATTTTTAGACCAGCTCAGTGCACCTGAATGCTTTTGCCTGTAGAATGATTTCTCTCCTAGAAGGTGCTTCACTTAATAGAGATTTTCTGGTGAGCCAGTCCCACTTGTCCTCCAGACATGCCTGGATATATTTTAGCTCCAGTGATGTGCTCAGCTGCAGGCCATAGGGCACGCATAATCAGCTTGAATCTGAACTACCACCTCCTGGAACAAATCAATAAAGGGCCTCTCCCTGAGATTTCAAGGCAAATGTATTCGGTGTCTTTCCCTATCAATAGAAAATTCAATCTTGTGATTCATGAAGGGTCTGACAAGTTGGGTCCTTAGAGGCTCCTAATTCTAAAATGTCTGTAATTTGAAAAAGCTCCTCTAGAAAAAAAAAAAAAGACAACTCTATAAGAAGTTTCCTATGTGATTGAAATTTTTAAAAAGATATTTTTAGACATTGCTTTGTCTATACCCTGGCAATATTTAAAGGCCAAAACAAAGAGAAAAGAATTTAAAACTTGGTATCTCTCTATCCCACAATATAAATTCTGATTTGCAAAGTTCACAGCATAGAATCTCCTAATGAATGATGCAAAAGAACTGTGACATCCCCGCTTCCTCTCCGGCCTGAGCAGACTGCTGACTCTTCCCTTTTGCCTTGGGTTACAGATGCTCCATCAGTGATAAGTTAACTCAGCACTTCCAAGTTTGCAAAAAATGTTTCCATTTTCTTTTCTCGCTAATAAGTTACCCCTTCTTTGTATGCCTCAGGTTTGCTCTGTTTTTATTATGCTTTGTCTTTATATTGAATTATCAATGACTTATTTGTTGAGAGCTTGGCATGGTTATATTTTCTCTAATCTTCATCACGATCTTCAAGGCAAATGTTTTCCACAGGTAGCAATTTAGGAAATTGTAGTTAAATAATAACTTTACCACTTGACCAAGGTCACCCAATCAGGGACTATAAATTGAGGTTAATGACCTTTTTTTTTTTGCTAAATATCTTACGGTCCCCATATATCACTGACACTTAATGTAATAATGTCTGATGCCCTGACAACACAGCTGAGGTCACAAAGGAAGTGTTTACTTCTATGGTTCAGTTAATGCCATGAAGGATGTTTTGAAAACTTCCCTCCACAGTGTTTCCTGTGTTCGTCTTGCTGATACTGATATTTTTAGTCAGTTCACCATCTTAGCTTGCAGTAGCACTTACTTCCTGGAGCAAGTAGCTAAGTTATGTTTGCCTGGCCACAGCTTACTTTGCACAGGGACAGCTGAGCGTATTGGTGTCACTCTCATGACGTGCAGGGAGGCTCAATCCTTTCCCTCCAATGCCATCGTTGCCACCCAGTAGATGGCACTCAGTGGCAGCACTACTTTTAATGGTGTCTTCCTAGTGCATGTTCCCGCTACAGTGACTTTGCTCTGCTTTGGGGCCCTCTGGGCTCTTTTCATCTTCAGTGGTCCTGATGAACCCCTGGGGGTGGCACATCTGCACCTCTGTGCAATCCCCTGGATTGAGGCAGGTGCCCCACTGAGAAGCCAGCCTAGCCACCTCCCACATGGATCAAAAAGAACAGTGCTGTAGGCATTGTGCTGCCTGACTTCAAAAAGCAGGTAGTAAAAAAAAAAAAAAAATTAACCTCACTTTACAGCCCATGATTGGGTGATCTTGGTTAAGGGGTAAAGTGAATATTTAGCTACAGTTTCCTAAATTGCTATCTGTGGGAAATAACATCTCCCTTGAAGATCGTGATGAGGATTAGAGAAAATATCTCATAACCCTGCTGAGCTATTATAACCAAAAGAGCATGGCACTGGCACAAACAGAGACACACAGAACCCAGAAATAAATCTGCATCTTTGCAGCCAATGGACTTTTGACAAAGGCACCAAAAACACAAAGTGGGAAAAGGCCAGTCTCTTTAATAAATGGTGCTGGGAAAACTGGATATCCATATGCACAGGAGTGAAGCTAGACCCCGTCTCTCACCGCACACAAAAATCAACTCAAAATAGATTAAAGACCTAACTGTAATACCTGAAACTGTTAAACCAGAGGAGAAAACCCGGGGAAATGTTCCAGGATGTTGATTTGGACAAAGATTTTACATTTAAGTCCTGAAAAGCATCAGCAATCAAAGCAAAAATAGAGAAAGGAGACCGTGTCAGATGATGTGTCTGCAGCATGAAAGAAACAACCAAGAGATCATAGAGACCGAAGAATATTAGAAACTATTCACAAACTAGTCGCTCAACATGGCTACACAAGGCACTCAGAATAACTCAAAGCAGAAAAATAATCTGATTAAAAAATGGGCAAAGGCTCTGAATGGCCATTTTTCAGGATAAGATACACAAATGTCCCACAAGGATATGAAAATGCTCAACCCCACTAATCTTTAGGGAAATGCAAATTAAAGCCACGGTGAGATACTATCTCACCTCAGTTAGAACGGCTATTAACAAAAAGACAAATATTAAGCAGTGGAGATGAGGATGTGGAGAAAGGGGAACCCTTAGACACTGGTGACAGAAATGTAAGTCAGAAGGGCCATTGCGGAGAACAGTATAGAGTTTCCTCAAAAAGCCAAAAATGACACTATATGGGATGCAGCAATCTCCCTACTCACCACATATTCACTGGGAAGGAAGTGAGTGTGTGGAGGAGACACTGTTTCCTGCAGCGCTCGTCACAGTAGCTAAGAGCGGGAATCAGTCGTGGTGTATATCAACAGATGACTGGACAGATAAAGGGAGGCGTGCACACAGGGACACGCTATTCAGCCCTAAGAAGAATGGGCTTTCGTCATTGCCAATGACATAGTTGAGCACAGAGGACATTATTTTAAGTGAAACAAGTCAGCCCAGAAAGATGAATACTGCATGTCCTCACTCAAATGTAGAAGCTAAAAGAGGTGACTTAGAAGTACAAGTAGAATACTGGTGACTGGATATTGGAGGGAATGAGGGAGAAAAAATGGGGAGAGTTTGGAAAATGGATACAAAATTCCAGACAGGAGGAGGAAGTTCTGGTGTTCCACAGTGCTGTGAGGTGACCATAGTAACAGTAATTATTATAATTTTTCACATAATTAGAAGAAAGGCTAAGGAGTTTTTTTTTCTTTTATGAGACAGAGTATCACTCTCTCACCCCATCTAGAGTACAGTGGCATCATCATAGCTCACAGCAACCTCAGATTCTTGGGCTCAAGAGATCCTCCTGCCTCAGCCTCCCAAGTAGTTGGGACTAAAGGCTTGTTCCATGAAACCTGGCTAAATTTTCTAATTTTTGTAGAGATGATGTCTTGCTCTTGCTCAGACTGGTCTTGAACTCCAGACCTCAAGCTAACCTCTCACCTCCACCTCTCAGAGTGTTAGGATTACAGGTATGAGCCACTACACCCAGCCAGTTATTACCTTATTAACATACAAAGAAATAATAAAGTTTGAGGTTATAGACATGCAAATTACCCTAATTTCATTATTACACATGTACGCATGTATCAAAATATTCCATAAATTTGTTCAATGACTATATGCTGATAAAAATACAAATACACTCAAAATATTTAAATTTTTGGAAACAAGTGTTGCATATGTATTGACCTTAAAGCTCAAATGAAAATAACACAATTAAAACAGGGCAAAAGCTTTGAATAGACACGTCTCTAAGGAAGATAATCAGTTTTTCCATAAGAACACAAGAAGTTGGTCAGCATCATTAGTTTTTAAGGAAATGCCAATCAAAGCCACAATGAGGTAACACTTCATCTACATTAGGAAGGCTATAGTCGGAAGGACAGATAATAACAAGTTCTGATGAAGATGCAGGGAAATTGGAACCCTGGGCGTGGCACGGTGAGAGTGGAAAACAGCACAGCTCCTGGGTAAAACAGACCATCACGTCCTCACACTCATCAGCACAGTTATCAAGTGACCCAGAACACCACTCCTGGGTGTCTACTCCAAAGAAATGAAACCTATGTTAATTTGTACAAAATATTCAAAGCGACCAAAATAGTTACAACCCAAATGTCAATCAACTGGTAAGTGGGTAAACAAAATTCAGCTACACAGTGGAATGTTATTTAGCCATAAAAAGGAATGAAGTAGCAACAGGGGCTGAGTCGTGGATGAACCTTGAAACGCTGTAAGTGACTGAAGCCAGTCACGCAGGAGACCACATGCTGTGTGACTCCACCCACGTGAAATGGTCAGAAGTGGCAGACCTATAGCAATGAAGCACACGTGGGTAGGTGGTTAGAGCTGAGTGTGGGAAAGAGGAGAATGCCAGTAACGGGTACAAGGTTTCCTAGGGAGATGATGGAACTGACCTAAAATTAGATTGCAGTGATGGCTGCATAACTCTATAAACGTTCCATGAATCATTGAATTGTTCATTTTTGGCAGGTGAACTTTATGATGCGAATTATATCTCAATAAAGCTACGGGTCAATAATACGCGTAGAAAAGGCGATGTGATACGGTGTTAACAACCAAATGACCCGTGAAAGGCATATGGGGCTTCTAAGGTTTTCAAGTTTTCTGTAAGATAAATACATTTTAGAATATGGAGTAAAAATAGGTTTCATGATACTGAGTTTTAAAACTAAGTATCAATGCGTGTACCATGGTGTTAAATTTTAAAAATGAAAAATAAACACAAGTTTAGAATGAGGCAAAATGTGATATGGTCTATTTAGGATTTCTCCAGAACATCAAGGAGCAGCATTTAATAATCATGTATTGACCAGACATTCCATACTTAATCTGTAACTTCAAATTCAATATGCAGGGTTTATATGGCAAAACAGGCAAGCCTCTACAGTCAGCCATCTCACGTCCCAAGGACGTCAGATTTTATTGCAGCTGTGTTACCTGTGGAAGCTATTTATGCTAACAGGGTACAGTAGCAGAATTCTAAGATCACCTGCAGTGACCAAACCTTGTAAGTTCTGCCCCTGGAGTGTAAGTGTGAACTGTGAAGTTTGTAGGATAATTACTCCCATGATTCACATAGCATAATATATTGGAAGAAAGGATGAACCTGACCTTACACATGAGCCTTCTAAATCTAGGCATAGGGGTCACAGACAAAGACATCAGAGATTTGACACAGGGACATTCCTACAATCTTCTCCAGAGATGAGTGGGGCTTCATGGCAGAGAACATGGGCAGCGTCTGGGGTCTGAGAGTGACCCCCAGGACAGTCAGCAAAGAAATTGCCACCTCAGTTCCACAGTCTCCAGGAGCTAGATCCTGCCACCAACTGAATAAGCTCGGGAGTAGATTCTTCCCCAGAGGATCTAGGTGATAATTCAGCCCAGCTGACATCTTAACTTTAGCATTACAGAATTCTAAGCAGAGCCTGGAATACTGCTCTGCAGAGCTGCGGGCTAGTAAGTGGGTGTTGGTGTAACTTGCTAAGTCTCTAGTGATTTGTTATGAAGTAATAGAAAGCTGATATACTGAGCGTTGGTTCCCTAAGATATAAAATGAGAATAACAGCACTGCTGGCCTCATACACAGTACATCTTTATCAAATAAACAGTGATAAAACACTTGCAATCTTTCAAATACCACTGCTTAATTTAGGTTGGCTGCACTGATCATTACTATTGCTATTGTTATTGAGGTTGTGTAAAGCAAAATCTCAAAGAGAATCTTCTCCTTTAAATCCATAATAAATTTAATTTATTCATTACGCCATTAAGATATTTTTCTATTAAAAAGAAGTGGATGTGGGAATGTCACCTATATAAAATGATTTATAGTAATGATATCTATGAGTATGGACAGAAACACGTTTGGTATATTTTCTCCAAAATAAAAACAGGTTTATTATTTAAAAAAAGATATTTTGCCATATTCAAGGTATGCTTAGCATTCTTAATATCATCCATACTTAAATCTTTGGTTTTTACTCCAAATTTGATTCATCTCAGTGATGGCATTTCTTAAGTGAAAGGTGAGAATTCATCGTAAGGCTGCCTGTCAAGTCTCGGTGATGGATGGAAATGACATGGGCAGGAGGGAACACTCTTATAAATGTCCCCTGAATTTGACATTTAAAGTTTTATATATTACCCGTAAAATTGAAATACTCCTGCCAACTAACAGAGTCAAGGTGGTATTCATGAAACCAACCAAACTACCCAGAAAAAAGTCACATTTGTAAAATGGAGTAAATAGATTTGTGGTATGTAACCCCAGCTGTGAGCTAATGCCCAGCAGAGCTGATACCCATATTCTGAGTCTGACAGATTGTAAATGTGCACTTGTGCCTATGAGAAACAAAATAGGACTTATCGCCAGGTGGTGTTTGTCTTTAGTGATGGAGCAGAGCGATTGTTAAGCCTTGTATAATAATATTTGGCAAGAGTAGCTTACTTCAGATACACCATAATTTCCATTATGTTTCATAATATTACCCAAACTGCCATGGACTAATTAATTCTCCTTATTTCAGGTAAGGGCTATGTTCACTCCTCGGTCTTTGTTGCCTATCAGATTTAAAAGAAATTATAAAAAGCATGGGTGTTTTTAAATCTCTACAATTAACAGAAATATCTATTACCAAACAATATGATCAGAGCAGTGGAGAACGGCTTAACTCCCAAAGTACATCCTAAGATCTGCAACAAAGCTACAAAAATTTAAATGCTAGAGAAATAAAATTGGGATGAACGTATACTTTCTTAATAAATAAAACCGTCATTAAGCTACTCGACTGCTTTTTAAGAGTTTAAGATAAAATTTTAAGGAAAATCCCAAACTGAGAGGCATCAGCTACCTGCCTATGATAAATAACTTTTGATAACCAGCATTTTTTACTAAGGAAATTAATTTTAAAGTTCAGCTAAAGCCTTATTCAGTGCTCTTCATCTTAGACCTAAGTCTGTTCTAACTTATTTGAGTCATTTAATATTGCCTTTTATATTTTTGAATCCTGACAAAATTCTTACTTCAATCATCCTTGAAACGTTACTAATTTTTGAAAGACGGTTTATTCATTATCTGTACAAAACACCTTAGCTTGTCATCAAAAGGAGTGCTGATTCACAAGGTTACTTTATTTATATGTAATTTGTATCTCAAATATTTATACGTACAACATATTCAAAATACACTGTTAGTTGAGCAAAATGGCGTATCAATAAATCCAATCTAGACAAAATCCTGATATTTGAATGTTGACAAAAGGCACATTCGCATATATCAAAATGAAGAGAGAGAGATTCCCCACATTGAATAGACTCAAAGTGTCTTAACAACTATTTGGATATATTTAGCCAAAATTTAGTTAGATGTGTAGCATAGATAAGTATTTGAGAGTATAATTTTTAAATACAGAAACAGAAATACACATTTGACCTACAGATTTTTTTTCCTTCTAATGCTTTTTTAATTAATTAATTAATTAATTAATTTTTGTTTTTATTAAATCATAACTATGTACATTGCATTTATGGGGTTAAGTGTACTGATTTGATATAAAATGTAAAATTCTTACATTGAACTGATTAACACATCCAATACAATTATACTATCCCATGGTGGTCTGAGAAGATACAAGGAGTAATTTCTATTCTCTTAAATTTGCTGAGGTTAGACTTGTATCTTAGGATATGATCAATTTTGGAGGATGATCCATGGGCTGATAAGAAGCATGTATATTCAGTTTTATTAGGATGAAATGTTCTGTAGAGGTCTGTTAAGTCCATTTTTTCTAGGGTCAGGTTTAAGTCTAATATTTCTTTGTTTAGTTTCTTTTTGGAGGATCTGTCTAAAACTGTAAAGAGGTATTAAAATCTCCAACTATTATAGTGCAGGAAGATATCAAGTTATTCATATCCATTAGTGTTAGCTTTATAAATTGAGGAGCATTCTGGCAGGGTGCATAAATGTTAATTATCAAATCTCTTCATGTTGGGTGTTTTCCTAAACAAATATGTAGTGACCATTCTTATCTTTCTTTATCTTTGTTGGTTTAAAGCCAATTATATCTGCAAATAAAATTGCAACCCCGGCCTTTTTCTGATTTCCATTTGCCTGTATTATAGATGTCCATCCCTAAGGTAAGATGAGATTCTTATATGCAGTAGATATCTGGTCTAAGTTTATGTATCCAGTCAGCCAACCTGTGCCTTTTTAGAGGACAATTTAAACCATTCACATTAATTGGGAGTATTGATAGGCATTGTAATGTTTTAAGTGTAATTTTTTCAAAGGTCCAGTGGACATTTTTAATCCTTTTACCATTGTGAGAGTTTGGTTTTGTTCAATAATTTCTGGGTGCATTTACCTTCATGGTAGACCATTGTGTTGGTCATTATGGAAAATGTGTCTGAGAATAGTCTGGAGGGTTGGTTTTGCTATGGTAAATTTCCTCAACATGTGTATGTCAGGAAAGTATTTGATTTCTCCATCACAAATGAAATTCAGTTTAGCTTGATACATAAGAATCCTAGGATGAAAACTGTTTTGTTTTAGGAGATTGAAGGCTGATGACCATCCTCTTGTGGCTTGAAATGTTTTGGCTGAGAGATCTGCAGTCATCTAATATTTTTCCCTTTGTAGGTAATGCTTTTCTTATGTCTGGCTGCTTGCAGAATTTTCTCCTTCATATTAACTTGGGCAAAGTTAATTACACCGTGTCTAGGAGATGTTTTGTTTGGATTGAGTCTTACTAGGGTTCTGAAACTGTCTACTATTTGAATTTCTATATCTCTTGCCATGCTTAGAAAATTCTCCTGTATTATATCTTGGAGTAGGACATCTGTCCTTTAGGACCATCCTCTTCTCCTTCAGGAATTCCTATCAGACAAAGTTTGCTCTTTTGGAGTGGAGTTGTCCCACAGCTCTCTCATGGAATGATCAGTTTTTGTTCTCCACTTCTCCGCCTCTCTGAGCATAATGGTCTTATTATAACATGAATAGAAAAGTCGAGGACTTGTTTTCAAAAACAAAATTAGTCTCTTCAGTTCATAACAGCACATTCTACCCCGGATATGCTTCAAATAGTCAATTAATCCCTGTAAAATTAGTGTATATAGGCCTGTTGTGAGATTGTCCACAACTTTACTTCAATAGCCAATGACTTTATGTCCCTAAAAATTCTCACAACCATGAGATTACCTAATTATTGTCAGAGATTTAAATAAATATTGAAAAGAAGTCTATCAGAGTGTTAAATATAATTTGATTTGAGTTGTAATAAAAATAAGTTTCTTATCCCTGTTTAATTTTTAAAATACTAAAAAATACAAAAGAAAGAGAAGCCACCTGTAAATTCATCACAATGCACGTATGTCATGGACTTTGGCTCTCCCTCCACTGTTCCTTCTGTATCTCACACTGGAACTGTGTTAAGACCTTAGGACAAGTGAATTGCAGGGAGTAAAAATCCCATATGTACATGTTTAGGAAGCTACTGTAAGGTGGACTTTAGCAAAATGTGGTAGTAAAACAAGAAAGAGGTAGACTAGTTTCTAGAAAACAGAGGACCTGACCAAACAAGAGAAATCTATGAAGTGGAATTTCACCTGGACACCCATGGCTCTGGTTGGAAGCCACCAACATAGGTGGAGACAGGTAGAACAAGAAATCCAGGGTGCCTTGGCTTCTTTGGGCTGCTGGGATGGAAACAGCACAGATAGGTGGTCTGTACACAATACACTATTTTGGAGGCTGGGAAGGGCTCCTTCCCTGTCTGAGTGGGCAGAGTGGGGAGGCTATGTGGGGTCTCTTGCAAGAGCACTAATCTCATCCAGGAGGGTTGTCTCTGCTCTCTTGATCCAACCATCTCCTATAGGTACTCCCTCCAAACAACCTCCCACCAGAGATTAGGTTTCAACATATGTAATATTTGGGAGGACACAGCGCTCAGCCTATAGGAAAAGGTAAAGTTTCCAGATTATTACACCTATTTGTAAACAAAATAGTGGTGATTATTCAAGTGATCTGGTGGAGAATCTGTAAAGGTGTACTGAAAACCAAGAAAATAAGGTGTGGGAAATAAGGTAATTATTAATTGCAGGAATAGAAAATACTAAAAAATGTACCTAGCTTATTAACAAACGGTATACTGATCAATAACTTAATCAAATATTCTACAAGATATTGAGGAGATAGAGCAAGAAAAGAGAAATACTAAAGACAGAAATACATATCTTCAAGTCAGTAGGTAATATCTAAATTTGATAAATCAAGAAAAAATTATGTAAACATATAATCTTGATAGGGAAGATGAGGAAATACCAGAAGAATTAACAAAAGTTGTTGAAAATTAATGTGTCTGCATAACGAGACCAGAAATGAGGAAAAGTAGGGAAGTGGCTGGTTTATTATAACCCTTTAAAAAAAACTATATTATTTTATTTAAACAATCTTTATATTTCATTAATTTATAAATGGTAAAGTACATCCTGAATCATCTAAGTTGAGAAGGAATTTGAGAGAGAATGTAGATGAGCTAAGGAACAGGGCAGAAGTTGGGTGTCCTAGAATACTTGGAGATTTGGTCCACAAGGACACGCCTATCACCAGGTGCTGCTCACGCCACCTACAGCAAGTGCAGAAAGGTGCATGCTGCACGTTCAGCTTGCTTACCTTTAAATGAGTCTCTCAGATTGTGAATAGAATCTAGATTCCATGCTCTCAGCCTACAAGGAGAGACGTCTAGAAAAATGACTTTTCTGTATTCTCCTTTGAAAAGTGAAATCCAAAGTATAAGTAATTATCAAAATGCGCAGATGGAGTTAGAAAATATTGAGCAGCCACAAATAGTGTAAAATTCAATACACTCAGATACGTTCATTCCTTTCCTAGAATGCATTATTTTCTTCCACGATGTGTGGTCATTCAAACACAAGCATTATTGATAATGCTGGAAAAGTTTCCTAAGAAAATGTTTCTGCTTTGGTACCTTTCAGAATTTATTATGTGTTTTGGTAGGGTAAAATAGATTTAAGCACAATTTATACAAGGGATGTGACTACAGATTTCTGTTCAGAAAGCAAGTTTGAGTGACAGTGCATATGAAAAAGTACAGAAAATCAGTTAAAAGGATTAACATCTTCAGAAAATAGTTATGAATTATAGCAGTAAGAATGGCTTCCTACTGGTAACTTTGTATCTTCTACAGATTACACACTAAAGATTTTTACTTCAATTGGAAATTGGGCATCTTAATTACAATCTCAGCAATTGTATTTTTCTTTAGCTAAAATTATCATAAATTGTATATTAGCAGTGATTATGTGATAGTCATATTAAGTGGTAAACATATTGATTTGTCTCCAGGGTAATTATCTATGCACAACTGGAGACATAAATGACACATAAGGGAGACATGAAGAACACAAGAAAAGCAAATTCGGGGCGGTGCCTGTGGCTCAAGGAGCAGGGCGCTGACCCCATATGCTGGAGGTGGTGGGTTTAAACCCAGCCCCAGCCCCAGCCAAAAAAAAAAAAAAAGAGAAAAGCAAATTCACATCCATTAAACCCATTCTATAAAACAGCAAAAATTAGAATAGTTACTTGTTGAAATGAGTCCCAATTTAATTTGCTAAAGCGAGTCAACATAATACCAGGAAGCAAGATTAAGCCAACAATTCAAATAGATATTTATATATCTACATTAAAATTCCTTAAAATATCATGACTCCAAAACTCTTAAGATACATCAGTCCTTCAAGACAGAATCACAGATCACAACACCTCACAAGAGCAGCCCAGGAGAGAAGCCCACCTTTCCCAGGAAGTTGGATTCCTCTCTGGGAAAAGTTGTGATGGTCACTGAGTCCCAAAATGCACATGGGTGAATAAACTTAGTGTTGATCTGGAATATACCTACTTTATTTTATAAATTATAAACTCAACAATATTTGAATTTAAAATAATCATGCCTTTATTTTATTTATTTCTTTTTTGAGACAGAGTCTCACTTTGTTGCCCTCAAAAAGTGCTATGGTGTCACAGCTCACATCAGCCTTAAACTCTTGGGGTCAAGTGATTCTTTTGCCTCAGGCTTCCAAATAGCTAGGACTACAGGACACCCACCACAGCACTCAGCTATTTTTAGAGATGAAGCCTCACTCTTGCTCAGGCTGGTCTGGAACTGCTGTGCTCAGATACCTACCTGCATTGACCTCCTGGAGTATCAGGATTACAGGTGCAAGCCACCATGCCCCAGCCTCACACATTCATTTTATATATTAAAAGAAAAAGTTGGAATGCAAAAGAAATAATCTATGGGTGACAGAAACTAGGTAAGAACACAGACTTGATATCACAGAAGTGAGGAGCGGGTGTCATGTCAGCCCTTGTACACACACTCTTGACTATTACACTATTCTGCTTCTGGACAAGAAAAGAAAAATATTTGGTTAATAAACATGAAAAGTCCAATTTCAATTATAATAAAAGGTATGTTCCTTCAAACAATAAGAGGAAACCACATTTCACGTGCAGTTGATTCTCATATTCACAGTAATCATCTTCTGTGATGTCACCGAGAATGCCAAATAGTGAGCCCTGAGCTATTCCTTGTAAGGAAAATACGGGGTAAAGATCCTGTAAGCTTTGGTTCAAATATTAGCACAAGATAGTTTAAAATTTTTCCTTAACTCTGGGCAATGTGATCATAAGTTTCTTTATCATTTATCCTCACGGCAAGGTTCTCTACTAATATTTATTTATTGATCATCCTTTTATAAATCCACAATTTAGCTGCTTTTCCATCTTTTTCATGGCATTACCATCGACTATAGAGGTTCCTGTAGCACTTTCTAAGCTGCTCTGCATAGAGACCAATGAATCTCCTCTTCCTTTCTCTGGATGTACCATATTGTTGATTTATTAACACTGAACCCCTTTTACACAGGGTGTAACTCGTACCTGAGCACAGCTCATCTAACGAGTGTATTTTCTCCAGAATATTCATCACCACTTTTTTACACATGAGGGAATGAGTCAGCACTCTAAGCACTGGGCCTGGGGGAAATGTTAAACAGCAAAACTGCCAAAAGAAACACAAAAATGAAAAACTTTTAGCACTATATTGACTGTAAAAATGATTATTTGTGTGAAGTATAAAGTTAAAAAAAAAAAGGTGGAGCATCACCTTATCTGGCCTTAACTATGAATGTGCACCTCAAATTTTCCCCACTCTGTGCACACCCATGAAAGCCCAGGAAAGGCCTTGGGTATCCACTCTGTGGGTACACACACACCTGTATTTGTATTCTGCATTCACAGATAAAGAATTTATGAATAATGAGGATTGATTATGTATTGACCAAGATAAGATAGAGCAGTGTTGGCAAGGATGGGGACAGGAGACACACAGTCCATCCCCGATGTGCTGGGGTCCTGCCCTGGGGCAGGGTCCTTTAAGACCTATGGAACCAGCAGTGCTTGACTGGGGAAAAATAAAAGTTAAAAGTAGCGAGAGATAGAGAGACAGACCACACAGAATAGAGTTTTCAAAGGTGGGTACGGGAGACCACAGCTAGCTTAAGGGGTGGTATTCTAGTAATTGGCCCTGAGTGTTTGTTCCGCCCAGCTTTATTGAAGGCTATTTTCTCATTTAGCTGAGAGGGTAAGGAAGGGAACTAAAATGTCATCAGTCTCTCTGAGCAAGCATTTTAGTTCTTGATCTACCTACAATCATTAACTTTAAGGATCAGGGAAGCCTTGAGAAATCCAGAACCTGAGCCTCATATAGGAGCAGCCTCCTGTCTGTGGTCATACACACAGATTCCTTGAGGGAGGCTAGACCTCTCTAGTTTCTCTATGGAGCAGATGTGAAGGCATCAGGCTCCTCTGAAGAATTGGTGGAAGAGAGGAATTTTCGCCTTATCTCCACTGGGAAGAGTTTCCCTCTGTGGTTAGGGTACAAGCCCTCCTGCCCATATCTCAGGACGAGAGCTGTTCCCTTCATCCTCCCCTGGCCATCATACAAACCCTCACAATGGGTATTTTCTTTGACTGTTGACTGAGTAGGGGACGGCCTGGTTAATGTTCCTCCCTAGGCCTTACACACAGCTTCTGCTACAGCTGTTTTTCATCAGAGTGTTTACAGACCTAACAGGGTTGTTTTCAAGCTGTATCCCTTACAGGCCAGCCTTCCAGAAAAAGCAGAAACTGCCAAGACAAGAAATTTAACTGTTAGTTTAAACATAGGCCAGCTAAACTGTTTCTATTTCACCTTGCTCAGCTTATTTCTCTGTTTTTCCCCCTTTCTGGGGTGTTTTCCCTTGCCAAGAATGGACCCTTTGGTTCCCATTCTCCCTACACTGATGTGTGCCTTTGAACTAGTACAGAATTTCTAGAGGCCAGCTCAGAAATATGAACCAGAAATCTTAAAACGGCTCACATGCTGTGATGGTTAATTTGATGTGTTAATTTATCAGGGCCACAGGTGGCTAAGATATTTGGATAAACATTACTGTGGTATTTCAGTGAGGACGTTTTTGTCCGAGATTAACACTTAAGCTGTTGAACTGAGTGAAACAGATAGCCATGGCCAGTGTGAGAGGGCCTTGCCCAATCAACTCAAATCTGAACAGAACCAAAAGGTGGGTCATCCCCTGACAAAGAAAGAATCCCTTCAACCTGACATTGGCTTTTTCCTGCCTCTGGATTCAAGCTGAATTGTTGAGTCTGCTTGGGTCTCAAGCTTGCCAGCCTTTGGACTGGAGCTACATCAGCTCCCCTGGTCCTCAGGCTTTTGGACTCAAACTGGAACTTAACCCACACCTCTCCTGGATCTCCAGCTTGCTAACTTGCCACAGGCATCTTTGGGCTTGCCAGCTTCCATAATCACATAAGCTAGTATTTTATTTTATATTAGTATATTTATTTTATATTACAACCTCTACTGGAAACAATATAGAGACTCCTTAAAGAATTGAACATAGACCTACCATTTGCTCCAGCAATCCCACTATGGGGTATTTATCCAGAGAAAAAGAAGTTATCAAAAAGTCACCTGCACTCAAATGATTATTGCAGCACAATTCACAATTGCAAGATGTGGAACCAACCCAAGTGCCCATCAGTTCATGAGTGCATTAACAAAATGTGGTACATGTACACCATGGAGTACAACTCAGCTAAAAAAAAGGATGAATTAATCAAATTATTGCCTTCTGCAACTATTTTGATGAAACTGGCAACCATCATCCTAAGTGACGTATGTAAAGAATGGGAAGACAAATACCACATGTACTCGCTATTAACTTGGAACAGACCAGGGAAAATGTGTACAGAGAGGGAAGAAAAGCTCAGTGGAATCAATCAGGGGCCGTGGAGAGGAGGGGTTGGGTAAAAACCTACCTAGGGGTACAACGAGCACCATCTGGGTAACAAGCACACCTATAATCCTGACTCAAGCATAACAAAATCAATGTATGTGACCAAAAATATTTACACCCCTGCAATATTATGAATTTTTTTTAAAGGCCTTGCTACAAGACTTGTAGACAGACTTTGAGACACTAAGAAAACTGTAGCATTGTTGTCAGGTGGCCTGGATTCTAGACCCTCCTCACTGACTTGATGTGGTAGCTCAGCTACTCTGGGCCTTCTTTCCCTCTCTGTAATAACATGGCTCTGAAGTAATTGACCTCTAAGGCCTCCCCCAATACTGAGCTCCACCTTCCTTGGACCACGTCTGCTCTACCTGTTGGTGATGTTTCTAAGCATTTGTAACTTGTGATCTTAACTCAGGATGTCTAAGGAAGCACATTGATCAGTGGGACATTCCCCAACCCTAATGCTAATGTGGGTTGATCCTGGGTTTGTGATACCAGAATGGAGAGATGCAGGGTAGATGGGGGCTTTCTTCTGTCTGGTTGCATCGTCCAAAAGACCCACATAGAGTAAGGCCTATAGTTAAAAGAACATGGATGCTAGTATGCTAATTCCTAATCTGGCACTTACTAATTCTGAAAAACACTTTACTCACCAGTAAAAAGAGACTATTCTATCTATGTGAAGAAGTTTTGGTGATTTCTAAAGCCAGCAAGGCTGGCAAAACACATAGCGTGGAGTAAGCCCTAGAAGAGAAACCTACTGTAATCATTTCCTTTTCTTCTCTCCACATATGACATATTCTAGAATCAGTTCATTGCAGGGGCAAATGAGGAAAGGGAGATAAGTTTTCTCCATAATTGTCCTAGGAGCCAAAGGTAATTTTGTTCTACTTAATGGTTAGATTAGACAGCTGATAAATTATAACCTACAATGAATATGTTGTCATAGCAGGAAAAAAAGAGCAAGTTAAGCAATAGGAGACAGGAAACAAGGATTTAATTTTGAGATCCAATTTGGAACACAATTAAGGTGACATAGGAACCTAATATTTCATTCAAGTAATAAAACATGTCTGGGCTTGCCAGTGAGTACAGGCAGTGTCATCTCCCACCCCTCTAATAGATAACAGGGCTGACACTGTGTCCTGTAACAAGTGCCAAGGAAACAGTTCAATATACTCCAAGAGGAAAACAGATCACACCCTGCCGGACCTCTGTTCCCCATTCTGTGCACTTCGTGGTGACACAGTGCGACCTTTTCTGTTCATTCAAGAACTCTGATGGGATCTTAAGATAAAAGGTTATTGCTTTACCTTGAAAATTGATTATATTCTTTAGGATATAATTAACCTGTAGCTGGGAAAAAACTATAAGACCTGTTATCAACTTGATGAATCTTAGTTTCTTATGATGAGGAATCCAAAGAGATGGTCTCCTAAAAGTTTTTCTGTTCCCTAATCCCATTTCTATTTGAGGGCCCCAAATTCTGTAAAGCTGTAGTTTCCCCACTATGTGCCAAGGCACCTCGAGGTAACGCAGAAAATTCATAGGGACGACAGAGATATATTTTATATTCTTAAGGGAAACACAGTGGTAGGCATTTGGCCTCTGTCAGAGAGCCCATGAGTTAACGACAAGCTCAAGGTACTTCAGATGGCACACGACTCCTTTGAATCAGTTACTATCTCTGAAAAGCTGGGCTCTTCACAGTTGCTGGAATAAAAATCACAGACTTCACAAGGACCCATGTGGAGCAGGAAGTGAGGGTGACGCAGTCCAACTTGATTCCAAGATTTGAGGTGCTGAGCAGCGCAGGGGTGGAGACATCCCATGAGGAAGTAACTGTGGTCATTCAATAATTATATAAAATATTTTTCTTTTGATTTATGCATATTTTTAAAGGTTAAGTTGCTAAGACATAAATACCTACTAAGTTGTTTAGACCTAACTACTTAATATATTGAACTTTCAGGTATTTCTGTTGAACTAAGTGTGCTATAAAAACAAACAAAAACTCTAAGGGTCCCGTGAATGGAGAAAGTTCTGTGACTGCCCTGTAATGTCTTCCACTGTGTCAACACAGCTTAGGTCAGCACTGTGTCTCCAGAGGCCCCTGTCACCACAGACTGCCTGAGGAGGCTGGGAAGTTGGTGTTTCTTTTCCCTGACGCAGAGAATGTTAAAATACATTTTCTGTCATTAACATCTTTTCAGCCTACTGAGAAGTGCCTACTATGGCTCACGTTAAATATTTGTTGCCTATTCTTTACAATTCCTCTCTCTTTCTCTCTCTTTTCTCTGTCTCTCTGACGGAATCTTGTTCTATTGCCCAAGCTAGAGTGCCATGATGTCAGCCTAGCTCACACCAACCTCAAACTCCTGGGCTCAAGTCATCCTCTTGCCTCAGCCTTGCAAGTAGCTGGGACTATAGGTGCCCACGACAACATCAAGCTACTTTTCCTATTTTTAATAGAGATAGGATCTCACTCTTGCTCAGGCTGGTCTTGAACTCCTGAGCTCAAGGGATCCTCTTGTTTCAGCTTCCCAAGTAGCTGGGACTACAGGGACCCACCACCATGCCTGGCTAATCTTTCTATTTTTAGTAGAGATGAAGTCGCACTTTCTTCAGGCTGATGTCAAACTCGTGACTTCGAGCAATTCTTCTGCCTCAGCCTCCCAGAGTGCTGGGATTATAGGCATGAGCCATCATCGCCACCGGCCTCATAGCTTCTGCTCTTACTGCCAAAGATAGCAGAAGGTTGATGGTTTCATTTACATAATCAGAATGCTCTGGGGTTGCCTATTAGCAATATTTGTTTTATCTGACCTGCTTTCTGCACGTCTCAAAACAAAAGATTCACATCACATAAACATCTTGTTTAATTTCTTGTCACGTTGCAAGCTGCAAGCACCCCAAAATAATTATTTCCCCTTTCTGCTTAAATTGGAAAGATGAAAAAATATTCAGGCACTAGCAGTTACTCCTATTAGGAATAAGGCACAGAAATCCCTGTTTCTAATTGCTTGTGAACGATCCCCAAGATCCAGCTTGAAGATTTCTCTCTTTCCCCTGTCCTCACTCTCCCTGGGTGAACGCATCCCCCTTCAGCGCTACGCCATGGCAAAAAAAAAAAAAAAAATCTATGAGGAGGCTCTCAAATTTCTATCTTTGCCTTTATTCTCTTTTATGAATGTCAGCCACACGTCTCAAGTTACCTACAGCTTTCATAGGCCACACAAACATCGTTTGCTCCAGAATACCCTTCTCAACTGTCCTCTCATACTGAGGCTCCCGCCTTTTATGGCCAACTCAGGCTCCAAATTTCAGTTTCTTTTCACCCTCCTCCTTCCTCATCCTTACAACCAAGTCTTCACGACTTCTCCCTTCCATCAGATCAGCCTCCCTGGTTCAGGCCATTATTTCTATTATTTCTTAGTTCTTTCTTTACAGAACAGCTCAAGTGACCTGCGCAAGATTCAGGGAGCTGGTGTCAGCCCCGGGATGCAGCTGTCACGCTTCAGCTCTGTGCGACTGGCTCCTGCTCATCTCTCAAGCCTCGCTTCATGCCCCTCGTCATCTGCACTCCTGACAGCTCTAGCCTTCCCTGTCTTCTCAATTCATGCCCCTCTCCAACTCGGAGTTTATATAATCCCCTCTACCTAGAAAAATTCCTACAGTGACCTCCCTCCTCTATATAATATGAGATGGTTTTAGGCCCAAGTTGATCCTTCCTTAAATTTCATCCTTTTCTGGAGTAGTTATGATTCAAGGGAACATACATATGCTGCCCCAGGCCACCTCAAGGGAAAGAAATTTCCTCAATTTAAGTTGTGCTCAAGCTGACTTCAAATTTGGGGGACATAGCAGCTTTGTATAAAGCTAAGACGGTGCAATGGCCTGATCTAGCCACAACAGTGAGAAACTCACAACCTTTCCAAAATTATGCTCAGATTTACATTTTTTTTGGAAAAACTAATAATAATATTTGAAGTTTTGTGTAAAGATACATAGTTTTCTTAGGTGAATTATTTTTATTCCTACTCTTACAAAGCCTTGGTTTGATCCATGATTTTGAATCGGTGTGCCGTGACAGGATCTTAGATGTGCCTTGAAATTTTTAAAGATAATTAATTAAATTATTTCTGAAAGAAGTTCAAATCGAAGTAATTATATTCTCTTTTTTAACTTTTTTTGATCATCATAATTTAAGTGTGCCACAGAGGTTTAACTATAGGTTCAAATGTGCTGAAAGATAAAAGTGGTTGAAAAGCACTGGTTTTGATGTTACCAAGTACAACATGGTGAATGGTGAAAGTCAGTGATGTGATAAAGACATCTCACATTGGCTTACAAGAACGCATGTACACAGCTCTTCCCAACTCTGTTTTCAGTGACTGCACATTGTTATCTTGAAACTGGGCATTGCCAGAGTCTTTATACCATGGAAATTGGCAAATGCTACAAATTAAGCCCCCCTCTACACCAGATAAAACATTTACCAGATTAAACCTTTATCAGCATGCTATTGGGGAAAGATCTTGTCCCCAGACTCTACCAGATTCCTAGTTGTGCTCCCCACCTGCAAATAATATTATTTGAGATTATTGGAATATCTTCCCAAATATATTTTGAGCGCATACAGCAATATTTAACTATACATTTATTACTCCCTTTGTGACACAAATGATAATATTTTATACATGCTGTTCTGGCCTTGGATTTTTCACTTAAGTCATTTTATAGTTGGTAATACAGTACTTCCTCAATCACCTGTTAATGCCTGAAAGGTCATTCATTATATGGACATACTATAATTTTTATTTAGCCCAACATATGAGCATGTAAATCATTTTCAAACTTAGGAAAGGGCAGTGCTCAGCAATCAGTCTGCCCACTGGTGATTACATGCAGAATAGATTCCTTAAAGTGGAATTGCTGCATTTGAAGGCATGTGTGTGTTTTAAACTTTGGAGAAAGATTCCAAATTATCCTCCATAAGTGTTCCACTTTGCAGTTTCATCAACAGTGTATGCAGTAAACATTTATAAATAAATGCATCAACATTTTTTCATGTAGTCCATATAAAGTCCTCCTCTATGTTCAAGAGAAATACCATTTTCTATTATTCCTCAACAAATATAGTAACGACAGAATGCCATTGTTTCATTAAGTGAAAAGCCTTCTTCAACTAAAAAAGAAAATCTCTTCTGCAACTTCTTTGTTCTCAGTAGTGGTGGTTTCTGCAAAATGGCTTTACTCGAAACTCTAAGGAAAAAATTTCATAAAATTTGACACAAGAGAAATCTTTTTCATATTCACTTCTTCAAATCCCTTTTCTATTATTGCCACACTTGAAAAAAAAGCGTGAAATGATGTGGAGAACTTAAGCATGCAGGGATTTATCAAAAAGAGCAGGAACACGCATTGAAAACGCTCGTCTTAAAGAAAAAGAAGGAACATGTTTTTTAAAAATGACTTTATGTGTTACAAAAGAATCAATATCCAGCGTTTGCAGGAGCAGTCCCACAGTAAAAATAAAATCATTCACCTTTATATTTTTAAACAACAAATATCTATGCATAAGAAGAAAGGGACATTTTCTGGAGAAGCTTTAAAAAAACAAGGAGAAATGCAAATCGCTTTTGGTCCATTCTTTTAAAGACTTATTTCATGAAAATTAAATAATTAGTGCACCATTTCTAATGCCCAGAAGCCTTACATAAAGCCTCACAAAGTTTAATAAATAGACATAACAGAAGCATATGCCTGTTAGTCAATAAAATTGTAAAAAGAGAGTGTTTTCTACATTTTATAAAGCATTATTTTTCTTGAAGACATCTAGCAGGGTGAAAAGCCAAGAGAGTTGTTAAACTTTTTGAAAGCTACAGGCAGGAAACCAAGGAAAAATACGCAGGTTTTCCTTTGAAAGAAATAATGTGGAAAGCAAAGGGGAAGAAGCCGACGTTCGTGACCACCTTACTGTGGGGCCCTCTGCCTCGGCTTCCCCCCTGCTCAGTACCGGCAAAGGCTGAGGTCCTGAAACAAGCCGGTGCATTTCTCGCACCCAAAGGCACTTTCCTACATGCTGAAGTTAAAGTCCTTCCTGCTGGTTCTCAGAATCGTGTTTTCAGCACATTGATTCTGGAAAGCTGCGGTCGGGCCCTCAAGGCCAAACCATCCTTTACACAGCAGTGGTGGACGAGCCCTTTGACTTCAGTGTGTGTTTGCTTCCTCTTTGATGTGGGTAAAAATGTTTGGAAAAAAATAATTTGGAGTGTCTGGTGCACTGTATGAAGTTCAGAAGGAGAAAGCTAAAATGCAGCCCCGACACCCAGGGACCTTTAGTTTGGAATCATTCAATCTGAAGTTCATGGTTGAAGTCTGAGGTGAGGCAGAGGCTCCTGTCTGCACCTGCTAAGACAGCAAACAATAAACTGGAGAGAAAAAATATTGGAACGTTCATGAATGAGGAGAAGAGAGTGAGGAACAGAGCAGGAGCAAAGTTACACGGTAAACAGAGAAATGCATCAGAACAGCTCTGACAAGGTCTTCCAGGGACGCCGCCAACCGCTGTGTGTCACCAGGTGACCACCAGGCAATAAATTTTGCTACGAAGAAAAACCCCAGCAACAAATAAGTCTGTGTTTAGTGGCAAGAGGAACTTTGAATAATCATCTTGTGTTTGGCACGTCGGTTCAGATTAAAAATGTTTTGTCTTTAAAAACAATTGTTCATTCTTCCACTCCTTCCCAGCTGACATGCAGCAAGTACTCACCCAGGGACACCCGCTCAAAGAGAAAACTCAGAGGCAGGGTGGGGAGAACGTGTCTCCAGAGACCTCTTCCAAGCATGCTAAATATAGCAGACAAGGACAGCTTTAGGAGAAAGAATCATGGGGGAAAGGGTGTTATTTCTAAAAAGGTGCTGCTTCCAAGAGCCTGGCAGGAAGTTGGAAATATATATCTGAGACTGAGCACTCGCTCCTCCAGAACCCTCCAACGCAAAGGTCACAGCTGCAGCCTGGGGCGAGGCGACAGGCTCAGGGCCGCAGGCAGCACCTGTTCTCACACACGCCATCCTCGTCTCCTCACCCTTCCACCTAGAACTCCACGTGTGACTTGGTTCCAACAAGTCTGTGAGGCTGTAGGGCAGAGGTCTGGTTCCAGGGGGTGTCTGCGCAAGCGCTCCAGAGTCCCCGCGGTGGCAGGGATGAGCCACGGTGACCAGCCTCCCCGGGGCTTTCCTGCTGCTGCATTGCTGGTGTCTCCACACCTCAGCCTCCTTCCCAGGAACCTCAGAGTTCCTATGAATTTCCCTACAGTGTTTTGTGAGTTTCCTTATGTTTGTGATAACTGGAGTAGATTTTATGGTCCACAATTTACTGTTTTAAGGCAATAGTAAAATAAGAGATCCAAAGTAAAGACACTCCACTCAGTAACTGAAGAAAAATGTCCAAGAGGAGGAGCAAGTGAAGCAAGAGGGCACAGACCCCTGTCCTACCCACAGGTGCAGGAGGGCACAGACCCGTGTCCTACTCACAGGTGCGGGAGGAGTTCACTGACTATTCTGTCATTAGGGAGGGGGAGGGCACAGACCCATGTCCTACCCACAGGTGCGGGAGGAGTTCATTTACTATTCTGTCATTAGGGAGGGCATGGCCATCTGGTCCTAGGTGGTCTCTGGCCAGAGTGTCTCATTCCACTCCATCCCTCGCTTGGCGCAGGAGAAGACATTCTACAGGGCTCTCTGTAAGGTCCCATCTGGTCTCATGGGTGACATTGGCTCCTGGTCATAGCAGATAGAATCCACCACTGCAGGTTGTAAAGTCTCTGCCCTCTGGCCTCCTTGCTCTAAGCCCAGTTCAGTTCTTCTGTTTTCCTCTCCTGTCCCCAGGCCTTGTGGGAACCCCAGAGGCTCTCAGGTACTTCATCCTTCAGACCTGCCCTCAACCCCACAGCCCCAGAGCCTCTCCCTGCTCCTGAAACTCCGCCATGTGGTGCACAGAGCCCTGTCACCCTGGGGACCCTTTGGGGACTAGTCACTTCTGCAGAAAATGGCTGAACAAGTGAGCACCAGACCCTATAACCCAGCAGTTCTCAACCTGTGGGTCACAACCCCTTTATAACAATCAAAATACATCGTGGCATTAGGAAGGTTGAGAACCACTGCAGCGATGATTTTGAGTGATGGTTCCATTGTCCTCACCACCCCTCTTTCCAAAATTTCAACCCAAGTTGGCAAAGCCAAGACACTTTCTTTAAGTATGTCTTTATGTTTAATTATTATGGGTATATAATAGCTGCACATCTTTCTAGGGTGGGTGATATTTTGACACAGACACACAGTGTGAATTAATCAAATCAGAGTAATTGGGCTATCCTCGGGTATTAATCATTTCTTGGTGTTAGAAAAATTCCAGTTCCATTCTTTTAGTTCTTTTAAAGTCCACCCTGGCTTATTATTGATTACAATCATTTTGTTTTGCTATCAAATATTGTTCATTCTGACTATCTCCATCTTTGTACCCTTCCACCACCCCCACTTGGCCCCTCACTTGCTCCTCACTACCCTTCTCAACTTCTAACTACAATCATTCTACTGTCTGTCTTTAAGAAATCAATGATTTCTAATGTTTGGTTCACACATATGAGTAACAGCTTATGAGATCTGTATTTTTATTCTTGGATTATTTCACTTAACATAATGTTCTCCAGGTCCATGTACGTTGTTGAAAATGGCAGGATTTTGTTCTTTTTTTGTGGCTGTGCAATGCTCCACTGGGCACAGAGACCACGATTTCTTTATCACTCATCTGCTGGTGGGCACCTAGCCTGATTCAAATCTTGGCTGTTGTGAAGAGCGCTGCAGTAAACCTGGGAGTGCAGGTATTTCTAAGTGTGCAGAATTCCTCTCCTTAGGGTACATCCCCAGCAGTAGGATTGCTGAGTCACACGGCAGTTCACTTTTTAGGTTTTTGAGGAATGTCTGCGCTACTCTACATGGTGAATGCACTAACGTACACTCCCACCGACAGCATTGAAGGGCTCCCCTTTCTCCACATCATCACCAGCATTTGCTGAGTCATATGGTAGTTCAACTTTTAGGGTTTTAATTCCTCAGCAGTTGGGTAGTTTGCAAATATTTTCTCCCTTTCTGTGGGTTGCCTCTTGATGTCGTGACTGTTTCCTTTGCTGTGAGAAGCTTTTTATCTTGATGTGACCCCCTTTCTCCAGTTTTGCTGTGGTTGCCTCTGCTTTGGGGGTGTTACTCAAAAATCCCTTGCCCACACAGACATTTAGAAGTGCTTTCCAGTGTAGAAAATGAGGTTTGATGAGGACTTTAAAAGTCTAGTTTGAGGAATTCTCATACATTTCCAGCTGGAGTGTAAATTAGTAACACATCTATCCGTATATAACAAATGTTAAGGACATAGAGCCTTGCACAGCAATTCCTTAAACCCTCGGGGTTCTGTGGCTTAGTTCATCCTGCACTTTTACCCTTCAATGTCTTCTCCTTCCTCTTATTTTGAGGATGAAAAAACCCCTCCTAGTCTTCACATCTCACTTTCAATACCTCCTCTGTGAAGCCTCTCTTGGTCCCTCTTCTCCCCACATCTCAAGGAAACTGCTTTGCATCTGGTTTAATCTTTTCCCTAAAGGATCGTAGATGTCAAAAGTGCAGAGAATTCTGGTATTCTATTTATTCTGTTCTTTTATTCTAGCAATTTTTCTGGTCAAAAATTCTTCATTATCTGAAGTCAGTTTTGCCTGCTACGATAGAAGACTATCTTTCTTTTAATGAATAAAGCCTATAACAAGATTATTTCTTCAACAAGCACAATAATCCAGGTCCTTTGGTCTTCTCCAAAAGAGCATTTCTTCTCTATTTAATACCTTGATTGCTTTTCTCTGCCTTTCTGTATTCACACTCTCTCTCATACTCCCTCTTCCCTTCTTTTCAATGTGTAAATCCACTTCAATTTAACAATATTAAACTCCAGCTATGTACAAGGCTATCCTTGGCATTATAGGAGTTAGAAAATTACAAGAAGAAATTTATAATTTATTCAGAAAAAATAGTGCACCAACTAATTACAATAAAATATAGTTTCAGAAACACTTGGGGGACAGGACATTAATCTTCATTAAGAACAAATAGCACAGTGCATACACACATAAAAGCTATCATCAAAAAGTGAAGTTTATAACACATTTTAAATATGTTGTTATTAATTTTACTAAAAAGAAACTCAAGATACATGTTAATTTATAATTTTAAAGCTCTTTCCACTTTAATAAAACAGAAAACAAAGTCCATTGTTATTAGTGGTTTGAAAACTCATGAGATAAATTTATGTTTAAAAGATCAAGTGACTTTCTTCTAATTTAGCCGAATTTTATTATAATACAAAAATGTATTCATGTACTATAAAATAAAACTTTTTCATTTCTTTTCTTTAGGTTGAATAGGTATTAAGCAGCGTTTTAATGAGCCCAAAGTGTTCTATGCCGATATTTATAAGATCACGTTTGCTTTGTATAGAAGAGTTTCAAAAGAAGACCTTCTAGTTAAATGATGAGAAGCTGGGTAGCGTCCCAGGCATTCTAGTAGATATTTTCCATTTTGTAGAACAGGTGGCTTTAAAATCCTCCTTTTAGTGGAGGCTTCACTGGCCCATCTCAGCCACAGCCACCCTCCTCCTCAGTGAGTTGAGCCCCTTGGAGGCCATGTCGCTTTCCCTGGAAGACTAAATGGCAAGTGTATGCAATTCTTTGTTAGTCTCGGATGAGCTGCTTCATATTTTATAACTAACATCATTTTTAAAAAATAGCTCTTATACACCTGTTGCTATATTGGGTTAATGACATAATCTATGTATGATCTTGGCTTTGCACTGAAGAAAAAGAAATAATGCCGATGTCATTGCCAAGGTAACTCCATGCAATTCTAGCTATGGGCATAAAAACATTCTTGTTTTGTTGACTAGAATTAGAATATGTGCCCAAATTTAGACATTACCCTTATACTTATTGAAATAAATTAAAATAATACAGAAATATGGCTGAAGCCCACAAGTATAAACATAAATAATTATACACACATATAAGTGAGAGAACCAGGGAGGCAGAGAAGCCAGCATCCCACCACCCCTGACTTCAAACAAAATCCTACTATTATGTTGACTTACATTTTTTTTCTCAGCTCCAACAAAAGCCAACTTTTTAGAATATTTCACGTGCTAAGAAATAATTTAATACAGAACTTAGTAAGCAACAGTTCTACGGAAAACAATTTTGGAAAATGAGTGTCACTCTACTGGAGTTACTCATCCGTAGTGTCAGCCATACACATATTTTTCGTGTTCCAATTGATCAGCTTAAGGAACCCAGAGTGCATAAGGGTAAAACATACTAGAACCCTCCCATTATTAACAACATCAAGGAAACATAAATATAACCTCCTGCCGCATCCCGGGTGTGCTTAGCAAGATTTGCAATGCATTTTATTGTTATATTCCCACAAACCCTGCAAAGGGAAATTTAGTGTGGAACATAAAGGTTTGATACATTTCTAATCCTTTTCAACATTTCTTCTGATGTGGCTTTGGAATAATAATAACAATTTTAGTTGATGAAATCAATATTCTGCTTTAAAGATATGAATTATAGAAGATGTTAAAATGCTCTAATAATGGAAAATAGTGCATCATCTGAGATTCTTTATATTTTGAAAATTCTGTAGCAACCACATAAATAGAGCGATGACATACAAAAATTTTTGTTTGGCCTCTGCATGTATTTTTATCTTTGCATATTCTATTTTGAGGTACATTCAGAGAAAAGTTTGGTTCAGCAAGAAATGTTTTTAAAAGAAATCAAATAAAGCTTAGGGTTTTGTTCTCTTTAATAAGTGTACATATGCTAATTGCAGAAAGCAAGATAAACATACACTATTTTATATACATATGCTAATTTATATACATATGCTAATTTGTATGATACAGAAGATTAGGAAAAAATGCCTATCATCCCACTGACTATTAGTAATATTTTGGTATCATTATTTTTTAATGCAATGTTTTTGGTTTGATGCTATTTTTCTTCCATGGCTACAATATTAGTTTGGCATTCTCTTTCTTCTCTAGCTTTAAATGCCAGGAAAGAGATATTAAAATGATACTCAGATTTCCAGCTTCTGCCCCTAATTAGTTTCTGTCACCTTGATAAGTTGCTTTCTTCTCCAATATTAGACTCTTCATCCCATACACGGGGATAATAGTGGTGTTTGTCGATTGCAATTGGGCCTCAGTGAGTAGAGTCCTCACAATTGTTGGGTACCTGTGGTGAGTGATGGTGGCCTGCCACCTCTCTGTGGGGGATCTGTGGCAATGAGAGCACAGCCCAGACTGAGCCCAGCACACACAAACCTTCTGTGGCAATCAGGGACGCCAGTTCTCTGTCCTCACATCACCCCACAGCAGTGTTCTTGAAAGTTTCACTCAGAGGCCCAGATTTTAACAGTAATCTAAGGTGAGGTCCAACTATCCTACCTGGGTCAGAGAAGGAAACCCCAGGGGCTAATCTAGAGGCCTTAGGCCAGTGAGATTTGCAGACTCAAATACACCATTCAGGAAAGTGTGTTGGTGTCTCCAAGATATTTCTAGCTAATCAACATATTCTCAACATCACTGATTTCATTAGTAAGAAATGAAACAATAATATAGATATCTCTTAAGTCTGGATTCCTGATAAAGAGTGTCTTTCAAAATTAACTAACCACCTCCTAAATAAGTATTCCTGTTTGGAGCTGTTGACCCAATACCATTGGGTTTTAAACAAAAAACTAATGTACATATATTTATATCCCACTGTCTATAATAAAGTATTTTAAAGAAGATTAGGGGTGATTAAAAACCATCTTATATATTGCCATAAAGATTCAGCATAATCACTTGATAATGTATTGAGATCCTGAAAATTTAATGTGGAACATAAAGGTTTGATACATTTTTATTCCTTTTCAACATTTCTTCTGATGTGGCTTTTGAATAATAATAACACCTAATTTTAGTTGATGAAATAAATATTCTGTTTTAAAGAAATGAATTATAGAAGATGTTAAAATGCCTAATAATGGAAAATAATGCATCATCTGTATTATCTACACCTAGCACTATGTTATGTTCTGAGAATATAGAAATAAATGGGAAAAATCTCTGTTCTCATGGATATCACATTGACAGTTAGTGCCAAGGCACTGTGATACCAAAAAATTATTAGAATGAATAAATGATTGATATTGTTGCTGCTATCATGAATATGATGATGAGTTATGAACCTACTAGATACAGAAAGTGCTACACACACTCATACACAGTCACACAGATACACGCATGTACTTACACACACACCCATACACTCATACACACTCACATACATACACACACATTCACAGAGACACACGTGTACTCACACACACATGCACACTCACACACACATCCACACAAATACACATGTGTACTTACACACACACATACACTCATACACACACTCACACACACACATCCACACACGTCCACATAAATACACATGTGTACTTACACATACACATACACACTCACACTCATACACACACACATACTCACACATTCATGCAGGTACACGCATGTACTTACACACACACCCATACACTCATATACACAATCACACTCACATATACTTATACAGACACATTCACACAGGTACATCTGCATACATACACACACCCATACATCATACACACTCACACACATACACATAGATACACACACACACCCATACACTCATACACACTCATATACACACATTTACACAGATACACACATGCACTTATACACACACCCATACACACAATCACACTCACACACACATTCATACATACTCATACACACACATTCACATAGTTACACATGTGTACTTACACATACCCCCATACACTCATACACACACATTGACACAGATACACATGTGTACTTACACACACTCACACACACACACAAACATTTTTTCTTAAAATCTCTGTTAGTGACTATTCCAGAGTCTGAATATGTAGGAAATTGTTTAATCATTTTTTCCCTTGGCATTTAAATTGTGTTTAATTTTTCATAATAAAATCATACACCATGAGGAACGACACTCCGCATGAGGTCCTCCTCCACCATAAGGAACGGAGGCTCAGTGTGAGGTCCTCCCCCTTCTCTTGTTCTCTCTTTGTCTCTTTTCCCTCCTGCTCATTCTTTTGTTTTTGTGTTTCCATTTTTTAATTCTTTAACTGTCTAGATCTGTAATATGGTAGTTGTATGTAGTTACGGGGTGCATGGAATGTGCTTACACAGACACTCAATGTGTTACGACACAGTGAGGGCAAGTGGGCCACCTCTCACCTCAACCATTTATTTCTTTGTGTGAGGAATGTTCCAATTCTACTGTTGATACAATAAATCATTGTGAACTATGTCATCCTTTTTGCTATCAAATACTAGTATTGATTGTGTTTTTATGCCCATTAACCATTTCCTCCCCTTCTTTCTCTCAGTCTCCGTGAGCCCAGTATTTTTAGCTCTGTGTGAGGGCATGAGTGAGGACGTGCCTTCCTGTGCGCGGCTTGTATCACTTCACATAACGCCTTCCATTTTCACCCATGTCATTCTTTTTTGTTTTTAAAGCAAGTTTTCCTCAGTGCAGATCTCCGGAACCTCATGTGTCTTTCCCCCTGGACAATGCCTCTAACTCAGGGACTCCTGTGGTCCTCATAGTTACAGCAGCACACGCAGGTCTGTTGCAGAATGTCTGTCTCCACAAACTCACGTTGAACTGCCACTGTGAAGGTATTGGAAGGCAGGACCTTCCAGAAGAGATTAGGCTCCTCCCCCATGAAGGGACAGACACAGTGTAGTGGTAGTGGGCTCCACCCCAGTGAAGGGACTGACACAGTGTAGGGGGAGTGGACTCCGCCCCCGTGAAGGGACTGACACAGTGTAGCAGGAGTGGGCTCCACCCCCCTGAAGGGACTGACATGGTATAGTGGTAGTGGGCTCCGCCCCGTGAAGGGACTGACACTGTGTAGGGGGAGTGGGCCTGGCGTCTCTTGCATTCGCTTTCTCTCTGCCCCCTCTGGGCTTCCCTCACCTGGTGCCTTCTCGCATATTATCGAGCAGCAAGATGTCATTAACTTACCAGCCTTCAGAACTGTGGGCCACACATTTTCTGTTCATTATAAATTACCGAGTCTGTGATTTTCTGTCACAGCAGCACAAGATGAAATAAGACACCTTATTTACAAATTTACACCCTAAGCAACCATTATTTTATGAATGCATCTAGAGGACACCAGACTTCTGGGTCAGAGACACAGGACGCTTTATTACTCGCAGCAATAAACAGTAACCAGAGTATCTGCTTCTGTTGGGCTAGATCTCTAAGGTGCAATTCAAAAATGGTCAGATGATACTGAACATGCAACAGGATATATTACAGAAAAGACCTCTGGAGTTTAGGAACCGTGAGTCTTGTACAGTGGGCAGTCCACATGCTTGGCAGGAGAACATTCTCTCTCTTCAAAGGCTATTGATTATACAAACACCCTTAAAAAGATAGTTGAGACACAGAGCAGTCAGTGTTTTGCCTCTCAAAATGTGAAAGAGCCTGAGATACTGAGGATAAGTGAATTTGAGGCCCCTTGAAAACAGATTGAAATATATTATGAATAATATTCAATTAACCGCTGGAGGAGTAAAGTTTGAAAACTGGGGTCAATTTTATCTTTTGTCTTTCCAGGGAGAGCAAAGTCTAGTCCCCACTGGGCTAGAAATCATTTTTCCTCGAGGGAGAAGTGAACCATTAAACTGTCATTACCATTTTATAAAGTAGAAAACATTGGCTAGAATTATAAGAGAGATAATTCCACTAACAGAGGAATCTGCACTTACATAATCTTATGTCCAGAAATGAATAGGGGTTCCAATGAAGCCTTTTCCTGATACCATTACTAAAGACTTTTTAAATCAAAGGTCACTGTGATGGAAATGCAGGCAGACTGGGCAGGCCATTGTAATGATCATTAGGGACAGGCGTAATTTTCTCCTGGGGTATTATACATGATTAAAACGTTAATGCGGTATCAGCCATACCTGGAAACTTTTAATCCCAAAGATTTATATTACACAATTAAGGTCCTTATTAAAGAATTTAACATTATCCATAGACACTTAAATCTATACAGAGATGAGAAAGTCTTCCTTTGGTTTCTATGTTAGTTGCCTTTCAAATTTTAAACAAGGGTAGAGGTACAGAATACATTTTTTCTATGTACATATTTAAAAGTCACATTCCATTAACACTGCTCGACACAGACCCTTACCATGTTCCAAACATATTTTGGGGAAATGCTATACACTATTTCCTTCCTAAGGAAATGCTATGTACTATTTCCTTCCTAAGGAAATGCTTATGATCATCTCAAAGTTTCCAATATGCCATACGATAAATTGGGATCATACTTCCGCTTCCGCTGCCTGGCAGGATCCTGATTTATGCTTTCTCTATCTCTATAATTATCAGTAGTGTTTCCTTCCCATCTCAGTTATTCTAGTTTGGACAATAAATTACATAGTCATGCTACCAATTTTAGTTTAACTTTTTTTTTTTTTTTTTTGAGACAGAGTCTCACTCTGTCACCCTGGGTAGAGTGCCGTGGCATCAGCCTAGTTCACAGCAACCTCAGACTCCTGAGCTTAAGTGATCCTCTTGCCTCAGCCTCTTGAATTTCTGGGACTACAGATGCCCACCACAGGGCCCAGCTAATTTTTCTGTTTTTAGTAAAGACAGGGTGTCACTCTTGTTCAGGCTGGTCTCAAATTCCTGAGCTCAAGGGCTCCCCCTTCAGCCTCCCAGAGTGCTGGGATTACAGGCATGAGCCCCTGCACCTGGCCTAGTTTAACCTGACATTTCCAAGCCGTATTTGGAGGCTGTTTTTTCTGTACCACTTGTCAAACTCCCTGGGGAATGCCGTCTTACAGCATTCCTAATTAATACTTAAGATAGTATCTGACGTTAGTTTAATTTTAGAAGAATTTATTCTTGTCCTTTTCTTGGTCGCAAACCGTAAAAACCACTCGTGGAAAGCAGATGTTATAGAAGGAAATGGAGACACTTCAGGGAGCGTGGGAGACAGATACCGGGTACACGCGTCCTTTTTCCATGTGAAGAAATCATTAAATCTCAGCAGGGAACAGCCAAAGGTGCAACCAGGCCCGTGGCAGGTTTCCCAGCTCAGTGATCACAGCAAGTAGGCTGGGGAGTCACAGCAAGTTCACTGGGGCGTCACCATCATGGCAAGTTCACTGGGGCCCTGTGGGAAGTTTGCTGGGGCTGCACAGTCTACAGCAGCACGTCGCTTAACTATTATCCCTGTTAAAAACCACTGATCAATGCAAAAAAACCAAAAAACAAAAAAACAATGCACGCTGCTCAGAAAGCAGGTGGGGGAGATGTTTTTTGTGATCATCTCGCCTCCCTTCATTTCCCACCCTGGACTTGGCTGGGTTGGGGAAGAAAATTCTAAAGTCAGAGTAATTTGATTGCTGCAGGTGGTATTTTTCTTTTTTCTCTGTGGCAGAAGCTGTAGTTGGCCTGAGAGGACAGTAGCCCCAGAGGAAGCCTCTACGGAGACCTATAAACTTGACCTCTGACCAATGTGTGTTCAAGGTCCCCGTCTTATCTCTCTCTAGGTATCTTTCTAGGAGAAGGGATTAGACTCCTGTCATATCCTCACAGGGAGACTCATTCAAATCATTCAACCCTTATCTGTCAAAACACCCTAATACTAATAAAATTCCTCAAAGATTTTGCATTTTCCCACTTAATTCACATTTAACAGCAAATTCAACACCAGAATAAATCAAACACAATCCAAGCAAAAACTACTCATTCATTGAAACAGACAAAACGATTCCTACCAAATAAGAAAATCAATTGCCATCTCAAATAATTTGTTTGTAAATGCCAAATTGCCTAATGTTTACTGAAACCATTTTTCTGGAGAATATTTGAGTCTCCTAAAAATTTTCAGTCTTGCCCCCATACCATATATATGTTGCTAAATATTTATATACATTTATTTTCCTTTATATACATTTATTTCCTAATAATAGCTAATTCTTATGCAGCATGCCATGTATTGAGGTGTGTCCTAAACGCTCCCCATGCATTTTTCACTGATCCTCCTAACAGTCTTCTGAGGTAGATACGAACACTGCCACCCCAGTACAGATGAGAAAACTGACCTGCCCAGGGTCACCTGACTAAGAACTTAGAGCAAACTAGTCACAAATTGCTGGGTAACAGGGATAGTTTCTATGTGACGTTGCTGGGCTGCAGTGTGTTAAGGTGTGAGAGACGCTAAGTGACTCTATATTATTAGCAGCTGAGAGACGGGGTAGCAAGAAAGAGTAAAATAGTTCAAATTTGGGACAACTGGGAATTGAGACCAGGAGAAATGAATCAGGGAACAGCTGCCAGGTGGACACACGGCTGACCGGCAATTTTAGGCAGAAACTGTCCGTGTTATCAGGTAACTCGTGACCAGTCAGCACGAGTTAAGTAGCGTCCGTCATGTTCTCACCAGCTACTCTCTCTATTTATAATGTAGTATCTTTTGATTTTAAAGATTTTGAGGAAAAGTACCTTATTTTGTTTGAGTTTCTGTTTCCAGACCTGATGCTGTTCTTGAGGTAGTGCAAACATTCAGGACTGGATAGGATATTTTTATCAATAGTAATCACTTTCCAGATAAATAAAAGACCAATATTCCATGAAGATGCTCCTTGGACATAGTAAAAGTTCAACAAATATTTGTTGCTTCTTTCAGCTAAACTATACGAAGAATATGGGAACATTTCCTACAAATAGCATTCTTCTTAATTCAATATGGCAAAATTCAACAAAAATTAAATAATGTACTTCACAAATATAATTGTCTAACCTCCAGTTCAACACAGGAATATCAAAAATATATTCTGAGCAACTATTTTAAACTGTTAATGAATTAATTTTTGCAAAAGTTAAGTCTCTGTACTGGGTTGCAGAGTATCCTCCCGAAATTCATGTTTACTCAGAATGGGCTTTTACTTGGAAGTAGGAGCCTTGCAGATGTGGTGAGTTAAGATGAAATCAGTGAGTTTGGGCCCTAAATCCCACAGTGTGTCCTGGTGAGAAGGCCATGTGCCAGGACAGACACAGGGAGAACACCCGTGTCCATGGACCGGGGACTGGGGGACTGGAGTGACACAGCTGACGGCCCAGGAGCACTAATTGTTGCCAGCAACCCCCAGAAGCCAGGAGAAAGGCAGAGAACAGACTCTGCCCTCCGTCCTTCAGAAGAACTCGACCTTGCCGATGCCCTGCATTAGACTTCTAGTCTACAGAACTGTGAGAAAATAAATGTTTAAGCCACCCAGTTTGTGATAAGTTGTTATGGCTGCTCCAGGAAACTAATATAGACATTAATGTTGAATTCTAATATTTGGTTATTATTAGAAATCTATTTTTTCTATTGAGACTGAGTTTTACTCTGTCACTCTGGCTAGAGTGCTGTGGCATCATAGCTCACAGCAACCTCAAATTCTTGGGCTCAAGTATCCTCCTGCCTCAGCCTCCTGAGTAGCTGGGACTACAGGTGCCTGCCACACCCAGGTATTCCGTAGAGACCAAGTCTGGCTCTTGCTCAGGCTGGTCTTGAACTCTGAGCTCAGGCAATCCACCTGCCTCGGCCTCCCAGAGTGCTAGGATTACAGGCATGAACTACTGTGTAACACCAGATAGAAATTTCTTAATACGTCAATTGTCTAGCTGTTAGCCAGCAAATATTTTATAAATATTCCTCATTATTTCTATTTTAAACATACATGATACTAATTTATCTAAAATGATCACTTTTCAAAACAGTATTTAAATAGTTTACTTAAGCTTTTGAATAAGTTCATTCTCAGCCAGTTAATTTGTTGCTATACAGTGATACAAACTAGAACTATATTTTCTCCATTGGCATTAATAACAATGGATTGTTGTATTCTCATCTGACAATGTTTTGTGCTTCTCATGTTGTACAATTAATTTCCTAGAGCTCTTAGTGAAGGACAAGCCAGATCTACCCCCAAGGTCTTTTTGAAATGGATAATTTTGCCTTCTTGGTGGTTCATAAAGATATTACAATACCTTTGAATATGATTTCAAAAGCTACATTTAGTCCACCAATTAATTAAATGTGAAATTGTTGAATAATACACTTGGAAATTATTTCATAAGTTGACAAAAGAAAAAAATTGCTAAAGTGAGTTCTGATTGTATGAAGACACTTTATAATTAGACAGAAACGGTGAACCATTTGTGTTATTTGCCCACATAGCCCCTTCTTTTTGACTCTGGGAATGTTCACTTTAAGACAAAAAGGACAAAAACTTGTTTTATTTCATATTTATAGTTTGCTTTGTTTTGAGGAGGAGGAAAGAGAATTATTAATTTGCTGGCAAATGAGGAGGCTGGTAGACTCTTGTCTCAAAAATACCAGCGTCCCCTGTATTTTGCTTTAAATGCCATTTGGCGCTGCATTGAATTATGAGAATACAACACGTATATCCTTAAAAATGATGTTAATTAGAACAGGGAACGGCAAGTTTTTTCTCATTTTAGAAATGTTTTGGCTTTCTAAGAAATACCACTTAAGAGACTACATGTATTTCCAGGCAACAGGGAGAAACATGTGATTTTCAATCGGTGCAAAAAAATATTTACATTTGGAATTTTTGCAAATCTTACATTTGGGACTTCAGTGTGTTGGGATCATGGGAATGGTTTGCTTGCTGTTGGGATCACCTACAGACATAAAGATGTGCTGGAAAGGAATCCCTGGGGAAATAACAGAGAAAGGACGAGAGAAGAGTGGGAGGTGAGGGTGCTGACTACTTCTTTATTCTGCATCAAAATATAAGTGTCGGTTGGTTCCTACTTTCTTTATATGTAAAGGAGGGTGATGGTAGTTTCTAAGCAGGATAAAAGGCACTTGGGAAGACAGTATAACAAACAATTTCTTTTCAAATTTCGAGCTGGAGAATATGTGCATGTAAGTGTTGTCGTCTCTCTGAATTCACCAGTTCTACGACGAGGCTGCTCAGTCACCACTTCACTAAAATAGATCATAAGCTCCTATCAGGACCTCAGCGACAGGTCAGATGCATATGCTGTGTGCTTCTTGTTCTAATGTCGATTGCAATCCTAATGGCTATTCAAAGTCCTTTTTTTAAATAAGAAATCTCTCTATAATAGATATTATATAAAAATCACAAGTAATATCAAGGCTTAGAGTATTTTCTTTTCCAAGCTATCTGAAAACAGAAAGTAAAACATTAAGATTCCTTCCAGAAGTCAGCCCCTGCCTCACTGTAGACTTTGTCATACCTATTATCATTATGATATGAAATTAAAAAATAAATCAGGTCAGGAAACCAGGGGATGTTGGCCAGAGGCCAGCTGGTCCTCCACACTGAAGCTGGACTCTGCGTCTGGGCTCCCTCAGCGGATGGTGCCCAGGGAACGAGGGTGCAGTTACACTGGGGAGGACAGGGACAAGGCTGGACATGCCTGTCACAAGGGGGCACAGTAAATTCAAGGGCTGAGAGCAGACCATAAGGAAATGCCATGTTTTTAGTTAAAAAAAAAAAAAGCCTAAACTAAACAAAACCAAATCAAACCAAGAAACACACAAAAGGAGAAAGAACAACTTGGGAACGCTTGCTATGGTTTGAAGTTTGTAACAACCCTGAGAGATGTTGCAATAATAAGACTCAGAAGCTATGAATTAGTTCCAAAGTAGGGCTGTGTACATTGGATAGCCTTAGAATATGGGAATGGGGCTGGGAGAGGAGGGAAGGAGGGTGGATGGGGGGAGGGAGGGTGATGGGTGGGGTCACCTCTATGGTTTATCTTACAAGGGTACAAGTGAGTCTTTCTAAAAGCGGAGTATGAACGTTTTAACTCAATAACTAAGAAAATGACATGAAGGTTATGTTAACCAGTTTGATGAGAGTATTTCAAAACGTATGAAAACAGCACACTGTACTCCATGATTGCATTAATGTACAGTTATGCTATAAGAAATTTAAAAAAGAAATTAACATTACTACAATACTATTAAAAAAATTAACAAGAACTAAAATGCTAACGTGTCTGACAAAGGGCTCATATCCAGTATATAGAAGTGCTTTACAAACCATTACAAAAAATACAAACAGCCCAAGATTTTAAAATGGCTAAAGGACTTTTAATGACAGACTGCCTGAAATTAAAAAGACCAGTAACACTAAATATTAACAAGCATGTATTGCTGGAGGAGTGGAAGATGATATAATCCATTTGAAAACTAGCAGTTTCTAGTAACTATACACTCACTTCATGAAACAGGAATTGTACTCCTAAGCATTTAAATTGCACACAACTAAAAATAATATGCCCACAAAAACTTGTACAAAGATGTCAGAGTGTTTATAACAACTTTGTTCATAATCACCAAAACCCAAATATAGCTTGATATCAATCAGCAGGGAAGTGGATAAACAAATTGCAGCATATTCATACAGACAATAAAATAAAACTCAGCAAAAAAAGAACTCACCACTCCTACATGTAATAATATATATTAATCTTAAAATGATATTGAGTGAAAGACAATAGACACAAAACCATTCAAAGATTCTACAGAGGGTGCCCGAAAAATGTACACAAATTTTGAGAAAGGGACCAACTGTATTGAAATTATAATGCTCAGTGTACACCAGCAATGAAGGATGAATAAGACATCATCAAAGGATGCTGAGTCAGGAGGATATGGGGGACACTCAAAGACACAGACTCTTTGTCCTACCCATCGTGCTGGCAAATTCTCACCAAAGTAAGCTATAAATTCTAAGTACACATAATAAATAAACTTGAGATGAAAACTTGCAGTCTCACTGTTTTGAGAATGCGTGTGGCTTGTTCTGCCGACTCCTGTCTCACGTGCTCTGTTTGGTGGCCTTTTGGGGTGAGCGTGTAAACGATTCCAGCACCACAGCAGGAGCAGCAGGACGTGCTGCTGTGCGAGGTCACCCGGGATCTTCCCTGAGCACATCACACCCAGAACCAGGCGCCTCAAACTTACCACGAATGTGTGCAGTTGTTAGGTGAGTGGAGGTTCTGCTGCTCCTCACACTTCCACGGCGGCTGTACTTCCACTATGTTCTCAAATTCCAAATACCGCCTCAAAATGGTCTTTTGTTCCCCACCCCATCCCCCTCAAAATGGTCTTGTGCTCCTCAAATGAATACCGGGCTTCCACCATTTTCTTTGACTGTCCTGCCTGCCACATGGTGACACCAACATTCATTTGATTAACCATCTTCTGAGTGAGTCACCCTCTACATTGCTACCATAATTTAGCTACCCCTTGAAAAGTAATACATAGATAAGATCGCTTGAAATGTGCCTACATTTTTTGGTACCCCTAGTATTATATGATGTTCAAGAGTCGTCAAAACTAATCAGGGGAGATACAAATAAAATAATGGTTGCTTTGTGGTGGAGCAGGAGAATTGTTCTAAAAGGCCATGGAGGAACTTTATCAGGTGTTGGAAATGTTTTGTCTTGAAAGAGGTGTCAAGTTACCAGAGTATATGCACTTGCCAAAATATATCAAACTGTCTACTTTATATGTGACTATTACACATTAAAATGTCAGCTTTACCTCCCATAGTTTATATTAATTTATACAACTAGAAGTCCAAGACCTGAATTGGTTTTAGGAGTATTTGAATCCAGGGCTATGGATAAGGTCATCAGCCCTGTTTCTCTTCTCTCTCCCCACCCCCATCCTGTGCCTCTTCTTGCTTCTGTTGACTTTATTTTGGTTCTACATGGTCCACATAACCATAAGAAAGCTCTCTCAAGGTCTTCAGTGACCATATGATGATCCATAAGGCTGAAATTACCCAGGGACTAAATCCTCATATTGACTGAACTTACTCATTAAAGAAAAGAAGCTCAACAGATTGAAATTCTTATTTTAATTCAGCATCATAGCTAATTGGCCAGTCTGTTGATGTTGTTCTTGGCAAACCAAATCTTAGAGTTATCATTAGTCATAGCTTATCTGATCTAGGAAGGCAAATGACCAATTTGGGGCTTGGCTTCAGTTGGTTTAAGAAAATACATTTTATTTATAACTGTTCATCTATCTGGACATTCATTGCTCTTTTTATAGAAGTCATGATAAGCCCTAAAAAATAACACAGCCAGAGTTTTTGAGACAGACACGTTATTGATTTTGCTCTCTGGAGAGGCCACGTTGTGAGAATGGAACAGGGCTGAGTAGGAGAGGTGCTGACTTGGAGCTTCATTTCAGGTGGAACTGGGCTGTATAATCAAAAGGCAAAGCTCTCTCTCTCTCACGCCAGTCCTTCTACACATGTAGTTTGACTTCTACAGGATTCTTTCCCTGCAATGTTCAACGCGTCTTTCTGTAATCCATTTTGCCCTGTGGTTTCCAAATAACATTGTCAGATGATTTTCTTCCTGGGCCTCAGCCGGCTGGATATAGACTGTTTTTTTCTTTTCTTTATGCAACCTTTTTAAAAAAATAAAAATAAAACCTAATTTCCTGTTATATCTCTTGACTCAGAAAAATTAGCTTTCTCAAATTCTGTGATGGTTGATTAATCTGGGGTGTCAATTTGACTAGATTAAGGGATGCTCAGGAGGCTGGTGAAGCTGTGCTTATTCTCAGTGCATCTACAGGCATCCAGGATAGCCCTCTTCTGCTGGAAAGGAAACCCAGGTGGTTTTGATTTAAACTAGACTGATTGGGCTGCCCAGGTGTGTCTGCGAGGGTGTTTCCAGAGGAGATTGGTGAGAGTCGACCAAACAGCCAGGGTCCTGAATGGAACAAAAAGTTAAAGAGCTAATATACTTTCTCTTCCAGAACCCAGATAGCCTATTTGTCCTGTCCTTGGGCTCACAACAGCAGGCCTCTGAGCTACTGGGATTTTGGCCTTGGACTGAGAATTACACCATCAGTTTGGCTCCCTTGGTCCTAGGACCTTGGGACTTGAGCTGAGCAGAGCTGGCTCTCTAGCACGTGGTCTATCATGGGACTGCTCAGCCTTGATAAGCAAATAAGCTAATTCCCCTAAAAAAATCCTTTTCTCCTCTTTCTCAATCTCTCTCTCCTCTCCCTGTCCCCTAGTTGGTTCTGTCTCTTGGAAGAACCCTGATTTAAAGAAGTTCTTGAATGGACTTCTTCTCCTTCCTTCTTCTTAGGAGACCCTACCCAAGACTCCAGGGAGTATGACTTTGGAGGAATCCTCCAACCAGAGTCCATTTTACTACATAAAGCCCACTGCCCAAATATGTTCTTAGGAATGACTTTCTATTGAAATACAGCCTTGCCCATTTACTTATTGTCCTTAGGTTCTTTTGTGCAACAATGGCAGAGATTAGTCGTTGCCAGTGATATAATATGGCCCCCAAATCCAAAATATTTTCTATCTGACCCATTGCAGTAAACGTTTGCTCACCCCTGTCTTCACAGTGCTAAATTTTGAGCATTCTCCTGGAGCTTAACAGAGAAAATAAGGCATGTGGGGTTGGCCATATCTATTCATTGTGTATGGTGTTGATACAGAAAAGCGTATTTTGAGAAGATAAATTTCACAGCAGCTAAACTTGGGATTTTGCTCTTCACCCAGCACCATAGTGACTCTCAGGATGAGAGTATGCCGGGGATACTCTCCAACCCACGAACCCACCCATGCAGTCTTCCCCTCTCCACCAGAGCTCTGTGAAATATTTATATATGTATCATGAAGTTATAGATGATCTCTCACAGAAAAGCCTGTTTGGAACCTCTCATTAAAGCTAACAATAGGAACTGTGTAGAAAATCGCTGAAAAAAATACAACTTGGGGGGAGGACGGTGTGTGTATAAAACTGTGAGGAATCAACAAGCACAACAGCAATGAAAGCCCAGTGTGGGGAGAAGTCTGCTCATGAGGGATCTGGAGAGATGAAGGACTCACAGATGATGCTCATTGTCCTTTAGCGCCATGATGGGGGGAAGGGTAAGAACTGTTTGTAGGAGGGATTCCCAGAATGTAGCTCCTAGGATGAGAACAGCAGACACTATCACTCGAGTGTAGCCATCTGAGCCAATGTTTTAGGACAGCCCATTCTCTTCCCCTCTGAGATGTATGATCCCCAAGAAACAGGTGGAGATGTCCCTCGTCTGAGTCACTGACACCAAGAATCAGTCAAGCTCTTCACAATTCTCTGTGACATCAAGGTCAAATCCTAGCAGAGGCCCCGTCCTGTTTCCAGTCCTCTTTTCCTCCCCCAGCATGATGTATTTATCATGCCCATGTATTATTTTTCTTATTTTAAGACATCATGATCTACAATCTTGGTTATGTATTTTAATATAAATATATTTAGCACATTGTATTTTTCATCCTTCATCTTAGCCTTTATTGTCAATACTGTTTTGTTTATAATGTTAAGGTATCGGTTTACCTTTTAAGATACTAATGTTGACACATATACAAATAGTCTGTTTGACTTCTGTGTGTTATTCCATCCACTATGAAAGACATTCAGGTTACTTACAGTTTTCCATAATTGCAAGCACTGTGGCAACCTTATAGTCCTATCCATGTCATGGGCAGGAGTTTCTCTGAGTCATATCCTCCTTTCAAGCCCCTGTGATCCATTGCGGTTGTGTTTCCTACACCGACATTGCCCATTCAGATTTCTTTTTCTGTGAACAAACTGCTTATATTTTTTTTCTTATTTCCTATTGTTGTGTTCTTGCTTAATACTAGATACACTACATATAATATGACCACGAATCATTTACCTTCGATGTGTTTTGCAAGTAGATTTTGCCATTTATACCAACTTTCATTAGTGGTATTGTTACACTGAACTTTATAAATTTGGGTGAGTCAAATTTATCCTAATTTTTATTTTGGAAGGTACAAAGAAAATGGTTTCCATGCAAATATTATCAACAGATTATTCTGTACTTTCTAAATGTTTGGGAGTTTAGCTTTGTAATGACTGTAATCCGTCTGGAAGTACTGCTGTGTCTAGTTATTTTCCCATGTGGGTATCCATTGGTCCCAATGCCACATGTGATATGGTCCATCATTTCTGTATCCGTTTGCAGTATTACCTCTGTCAGGTATCAACTTCACGTATACACAGGGTCTGCTCTTGGGATTTCTATTGTTGGTTTATTTATTCTAATATTTTAGAATCAATTTGTACAATATAAGAAAAAATCCTTGGAGGATTTAGCTGACATGTAATTTATTTAATCTAATTGGATAAGACCATCTATTTGTACTGTCAAGACTTCCCACTTAAACATAGTAAGTTCTCTTAATTTAGAATTTTTCTTTTGTTAGATTTAGTACTAAGTAATCCATTGGTGATGTGGGATATCTAGGACACTTTGGGGGTTTTATATATTTTTATGTTGGTCTAATAGCCAGCAAATTTGAAGGTTTTTTTTTAATGTTAAGAGTTTCTCTAGATTGTTTTGTGTTTTTATATATAGAAAAATACTATAATTTATAAATAGGGCTAATTCTTCATTTATGATATTAGTATCTATGTATTCTAACAGTCTTATTGAATTATCTAGACCCTCCAACACATTGATGGGCAGTAGCAATAATAGTGGGGATTCTTATCTCTTACTCCTGACTTCAAATAGATGAATCTTAAGGACTTTACTTGTTTGTAGTATTAGTAGAAACCATTTAGCCAAATAAGGAAGTCTCTTTTTATTATAGTGAACTATAAATTTTTATTGTAAATAATGTTGTATATTAATCAATTTTTTTCTTTATCTATTGAGATTTTATTATGTTTTTTCTTAATCTGGTGATTTATTAATCAAATCACTACATTCTAATGTTGTACCATTCTTTCCTTTCTGAGTCAAGCTCTACTTTTTGTGACAATTATTTTTAATGTATTTCTGGGTTTGATTTGTTCGTATTTTATATAAGACTTTACTTCTATACCTATTGGTTAATTTATGTTATTTTTGGCTATATTTAAGAATAAAATTATAATGGCTTCTTTTTGAGGGTTTCTTTGTTGTTGTTGTTTTGTTTTCTTGAGATAGGATCTCATCTGATGCCCAGACCAGTGTAGTGATGTCATCATAGCTCACAGCAACCTCAGACTCCTGGGCTCAACTGATCCTCCTGCCGCAGTGTCCCAAGTACATGGGACTAGAGGTGCATGCCACCATGTCTGCCTAATTTTTCTATTTTTTGTAGAGACGTGGGTATCACTATGTTGTTTAGGCTGATATTGAACTCCTGGCCTCAAGTAATCCTACTGCTTCAGCCTCCCAAAGTGCTGGGATTAAACACATGAGTCACATACAGTGCCTGGCCAACAGACCGACTTCTTATAATGAGTTGAAGACTATCAATCTTTCTCGGTTTCTGAATTATTGAAAATAAGAGGATTACATATGTTTTTCTATGAAGCTTTGATAAACTTACCTATCTGAGCCAGATGCCTACTGTTTCTTTGTTTTTTATTCCTTTTTTGTTTAGTTTTATTCATTTTTGCTTTCATTTTCCCCTTCTGATCTTTTTAAAGTTTATTTTGACGTAAGAAATTCCTGGCTTGTATTCACTCATTCACTTTTAGCCTTTATGCTTTCCAACATAAGCATTTACATTTCTTTTTAAACATACTCTATAGATATATTCATAAGGCTTGTTTATATGCAACTATTTTTGTTGCTTCATTTGTTGCATATTTCTTTTCTTTTTTTTTTTTTTTTTTATTTGAGACAGAGTCTTATTATGTTGCCCTTGGTAGAGTGCGGTGGCATCACAGTCACAGTCACCTCAAACTCTTGGGCTGAAGCAATTCTGTTGCCTCAGCTTCTCGAGTAGCTGGGACTACAGGCACCTGCTACAGTGTCCGGCTATTTTTTTTGTTGTTGTTGCAGTTGTCATTTTGTTTGGTAGGCCCAGGCCAGGTTTGAACCTGCCAGCCCTAGTGTATGTGGCTGGCACTGGAGCCACTGAGCTACAGGCACCAAACCTGTTGCTTATTTCTTAATCAATAATTTCCATTATGATTTGTCTTAGTACTCATAAATTATGAGGACTTGTGATTTTTTTTGTTTTGGTTTTGGAGGTCTTTTTGAGACAGCGTCTCACTATGTCACCCTCAGTAGAGTGCCATAGTGTCACAGCTCACAGCAACTTCAAACCCTTGGGCTTAAGTGATTCTCTTGCCTTAGCCTCCCAAGTAGCAGGGACTATGGGCAACCGCTACCACACCTGGCTATTTTTTTGGTTGTAGTTGTCATTGTTGTTTAGCAGGCCCAGGCCAGGTTTGAACCTGCCAGCTCTGGTGTATGTGCCCATTTCCCTAACCACTGAGCTATGGGCACCAAGCCTAGGAGTTGTGTTTTATCTTGTAAGATAGCATTTATGGTGGGCAGCTTCAAAGTCCTCGCATTCACCCCCCTGTATCATCTCCTCTCTATACATGTGGTTAGCACTACTAACTACTACTACTTCCTTTTGTTTGTTTTTTTTTAATTATTTTTTTAATTTAAACTTGACATGTACTAACTGTACATATTCATAGGGTACAGTGTGGTGTTTCAGTACATGTTTATATTGCCTAATGACCAAATCAGGATAACTTCCATAACCCTTTAAAGTAACCCTCCTCTAAAACTTCCTTCTAATGAACATATCTTTGCAAAAGTTTTAGGATGTCACTTGTGAGGTTAAGTTACAGTAAGACTGCCTTCTGTCTTGAGCACTCTCTCTTACCCTCTTGCTAACTTGCTCTGAAGAAAGTCAGATGCCATGTTGTGTATTGCCTTTTGGTGAAGCTTTCATGGCACCCGACTGAAGGGAGTTTCTAGCCAACAACCTGGAAGCAATTGAACCCTGCCAACACCATGAGTGAGTTTCAAAGTAGACACCCCCACCCCCAGGTGAGCCTCCAGATAGCTCTAGTCCTGACAGTCTCACTACAGCTTCATGAGAGAACTTGAGTCACCACAACCCAGCAAAGCTGTGCCTGGATTTCTGACCCATGGAAACTGTGAGATGATAAATGTGTGTTGCCTTAAGCACTACATTTTGGTGTCATTTGTTATACAGCAATAGATAAATAATACCCACTTTGGTTTGTGAAGTTTTAATCAAACACCTTGCTGCTATTATTATTTTGCCCAAATACTTATGTGTTAGATTACTTAAGGATCAGAAAAGTAAAAGTTTCATTTCACCTTCACTTATTCCTTCTCTGATGCTTTTCCTTTGCCACGTAGGTTCCAGTTTCTGATCTGTATTATTTTCTTTCATTCTAAAGAATTTCTTATAACATTTCTTGCACAACAGGTTTGCTGGCAATAAATTCTCTCAATTTTTGTTTTTCAGAGAAAGTCTTTATTTCTCCATCACTATTGAAAGACAATTTTGCAAGTTTTAGCATTTTAGGGTGGTGGTCACATGTAATTCTTATTTTTACTCCTTTATAGCTAAGGTTTTTTTTTTTTTTTTCTGTAGCTTTTTTCATGATTTTTTCTTTCTCTTTGTATTTCTGTTACTTGATGATGACATACCTAAATATAGTAGTCTACAAGATATAAATGTCCATTAAAAATTTTGTCGGTTCTTGAAAAACTCTAAAAGCCACGTGTGTTTGAGGTTGTCCTAAGTGCTGGTGTCTCAGCTCTTACATTTTTTTTTCCTCCATCCAAATACAATCTCTAAGAAAAATAACTATCTATCACCTAACTCTAGAATACCAAGAGAAAGATAGAAATATACTGCTGAAGCTAATTTCTGAATATCAAAATTAAGTCTAAGTGAAATGCTAACTTGAGCTAGAATCTAATGTCCAAAGTTGAAAGTAGTTGATGACGTAATTAGAACAAAGAAATGGAGCCCAAAAAAGGTCAGAGGCCTGAGGAGGTAAAAGGGCAGGGAAGTTTGTAGAGACTAAGATGAGAGGAGGTGGTCCCAATAAGGAAGTGCTGAGTTTTCACACAATTCTTTCATGTTGCCATAAGGGTCTCACAGAAAAGCGGAGAATAAGCATGCTTATTGAAATTGTGTTTTAAATAAAGGTGATCATCTGCTCACTCAGGCAAAATGGGGAGCTTTCTTTATTTGCTGTTGGTTTATATAGGGAATCTTGTGCATGCACACTATACAGCAATGACCTCATTAACATCCATTACAATCCCTCTGCACATGTGCACTGGACATCAATGACTTCATTAATCCATTCAAACATCTTATGACCATCCACCCTGTAAGTAGCTCCTCCCTAATAAAATAATCTGATAATCTACCCAACATACACCTTTAAGCTTAACCTTTTCAACATAATTTGATTTAACATAACTCAATGAAGAACAAGTTGTCAATCATTACTTTCTTTGTTCTTATCTGATGAAGCCTGAGGCTATAGGGGAAAGAGGGGATTTGAATGTCTGTTCTACTGACCATGCCATTTGGAGGCCATTACTTCAAATCCTTAAGCAAAGCATAGAGAAACTTCTTGGGCATACAAGAATTTGTGTGCAAACCTCTGCTCCCATGTAGGCCTTAAGTCGGGGGGAGGGGGCGGTTTCTTGAGGCTTTTATAAGTAATTCTTAGGCTGGACTTCACAAAAGCCTTTTATGAGCCCAGGTTTCATCTGTGCCATTAGATACCTGTATGCATTGGGTAAATTCCTCTTCTCTTGAGGTCCCCTAGCACATTTCCATTCCTGGACCTGTCAGCAAGAGACCTTTGTCACACGCCACAGATCAGGAAAGGTTACTCCATTCCTGGACCCGTCAGCAAGCAACCTTCGTCACTTACCAAACATAGATCAGGAAAGGTTACTGATGGGTATCTGGCCAGTTTTCCAAAGGGCTTTTTTATTGGCCTTATAAAGTCAACCTTAATTCCTTAATGTAGTCTGGAAATGCTATTCCAGACAAAACCTTGATCATGTTAGGCCCACAACTAACCCAGCCACATGGGATTCTTCCTCAGTTTCTCACAACTATGCCTGCACAAAGTCTTTTCACTGCTCTCTCTCCAAGGGATTTTTTGGCCAGAGGCATATGGACATTTCGCCTATACTTTCATAGACTCAAGTGGACAGTTAAGGTGCATTTGCAAATTCTATCCCAGCTAAGTCTTAGAACATAAGTTCTACATTGTAATTTTTTCTGTTCTATTAGGATTTTACAATCCGGATTTAAGTTTTGAAGAGCACAATTTATCTAAGGGTTTATCTGTTACTGTGTAAGAATAAGCTGCATGATTTTTAAAAAATGTACAATTATGGACACTTTTTTAAAGAAAGATATTCATATTTTCTGAGTTAGAAGTATGGTCTTCAACCCTCAAAATGCTAATGTAGAAGCTTAGTAAAAGGCACAGGAGGGGCAGGATGGAATAAGAAGAGCAGATCAAGTGACAGACTGTGCCTTACACTGGGTATGGCCTTTGCATTTGGAGCACTTTGCAAACTGTCTACATCCCACTTGTACTACCAGGGATCTAATTATAGTGCCAGGGACAAATTAAAGAAAAGAGAAAGGAACCATGCCAATGTATGATTCAAGTTTCCTCAAATCTGGGGTGCAAAGTCAGTTTTCTGAATTTAACCAAGGTTAATAAATCTTATTATGGGAACTGGCTCCAGGCTGCCCCTGAGAAACCACAAAGAACTTTTCAAAATCTCAAGCTCCTACGAACACTCTACCCACATCTACTGAGTCTGGACCTCCACTAAGAAGTCTGTGAATCAGGTAGGGTACTCCTGCATGAACATTAAAGCAGACCCATTGCAGACTGGTTTATTCTAAAGGATGAGGGCCTGTCTCACACATCAAGTAGTCCAGAAGACCAGTTCACTGTTGGCTGGCAGCACTATCTCCAAGGACTCAGGTCCTTTGCTCACATTCAGTGTGTCGACTTTTTTCCTCAGACTCTATCCATCATGTTTACATGAGGGTTTCTGTACCTCCCATCTTTACATAGCATGACACAGCAGAAGGAAGAGGTCCTTCCTTGGTCCTCAGCTCCCCACATGATATACAAGCCTTTCTCCTTGGCCAGCATTGCACCACAAGTCTATTCTTGAATAAATCCTGAAAGCAATTTGTATCTGATTAATATTCTCCACTCTTAATGTGGGGAGGGCTAAGGGTCACCTAACGTATATGACACCTTGCTACCAAGATCACCGTGGAGAAATATTGCTTAGATACTATGTAGCAACCAAAACTGCTTACCATAGTCTGCATTTGTTAAAGATCTCCTGATAAATATTAGGCAGCCAGTCCAACACAGGTTGTAGAAAAGCAGTCTGCTATGTTCCTCAAATCTGTTAGGCTATATTTCACCAGTAATTCAATATAGAATGGCATGGAGTTGTAGAGTGGTCCTCTGCCCCTCCTGCACAGAATCCCACACCACTCCAGCACATGTGGCTTGAGAGAATCTGGGATAATTATCCCTGTTGTGCTCACAGTGACTAATGCCTTCAGTGAAATTGGCAGGTTCTCCTCAAACAATGCTATAAACCTACAAAATATAAGTCACATGTGACTATCTCATTAGTACCCTGCAGAATCCTTTTTCATTCCCAAACTATTGAGATTGAGGAGTGGTAACTAGAAGTCCTCTGTGGCAGACGGGGCCATAAGCAGAAAATATAAGCTCATTAGTATACATTTGCTTCAAATGCAAGAGATCATTTGGGAGATTTTTTGTGTACATGTGTAACTGCTTATAACTTGTAATATATGTAAACACAATTTGTAACTCTAAGGCTAGTCTAATACATATTGTCTCCCAACTTCAAACATATCTTCTGTTCTATTGAGAAAATGACTCTGAAACCACATTTCTGCTTTGCCGACCCCCCACATTAGGCCCTGTTCTAGGCTTTATATAATATATACAACTGTTACCTACATAATACTGTTTTATATATGTAACACATGTGTTAGATCCACTTACTTGCTAATACTTATTTGGAAGCCCAACATCAATACGTGTAGCTCTTCTGTAGTTATTTGTAAATATGCTCCAAGTGGAAAAAAAAAGTGAGACACCTGACACACACGTTCCCTGATGAAGTTGGCCAGGGCATAGCTCTGTCTTCCACAGCTCTCATACTGTAAATGAGTATCCCTTTTCACCATGCTTTTCACTGGTTATTTTATAGTCATTCCTTTGGTTAGTGATTTCACTGTTTAAAATGTCTACCCTCTTGCTCCCAAGTATAGTGTTAGTAATGTTCTCAGGTTCCTAGGCACAAAAGGTTGCAATGAATGTGTCTTATAGAGGAAGAATGTATGCTACACAACTGCCATTCAGGCCTGAGTTACAGAGCTGTTGGTTAATAAGTCAATGATATAAATTAAATAAGATGTTTTTAAACAAAAATACATATGATACAATGTTATGCATTGATCTTTTGATGAAAATATGATCAGCGGCTTGAAGGTATAAACCTCATCTCGATTTTCTCCAGTAGCAATGATCCTATATTCACCCATTCAGTATTCCTGGTGAATTTATAAAATGTACCTACCATAAATAATGAGAATCAACTCTGTGCATGTGTTATTATATATATACATATAATATGAAATCTCTCTAGCATAATCCCTTTGTATTTCCCTTAAAGGAGTTCAGAACATGTCACCCCAAAATATGCTGCTTTGACACATTAATTATTCTGAGCAGAAGGCATTTGAGAAACTGCAGATGCAGGAAAGGCTCTCTGACCTCCCTCTTCCTACGTAAAAGCAGGTCATAAAACTTCCCATGAGAAATGTGACCTTCCTATACCTAGAAGAGAAGAACATTCTTATCTCCGAGACTGAGAGTCAATACCAAAATGGACCTCTGCAAATAAAGCTACTAAAATTACCTTTATCTTCCATTAGTTTCTCCCATATATTTTCTAGTCACTGTCCAACAATTTACTGCCCCTAGTCTAAATCCCTCTACTTGCCACATCCCCACAATTTATCATCCTTTGTGTACGAAGGTATATAAGCCTTGGGCCTAATGGCTTCTTTGGGGCTGCTGAAGATTCCCACGTACAATTAAAAATAGTAAATAAATCTGTATGCTTTTTCTTGCTAATCTGTCCTAATTTAATTCTTAGGCCCAGCCACAGAATTGAAGAGAGTAAAAGGGTGTTTTTTCTACACTACACCTTCCAGTACCTTCAGACTGTAGGGAAATATGACTTGCCTTATGCCAGGGTACAGAATTTAATATGAGGAATTGGTTATGTGGGCATCGAACCATGTAAAGAAGAAAAAGAGAACACCATATTAAACAACCCAAATACGCCAAGAAGAGGCACTCCATGGTGCTCAGCTCCAGCCTCCAGGGAGAAGTCACTGCTGAGCTGTTTTGAAACCTCTAAAAGTATAAATCCCATCAGACCAATCTGGTTGAATTCTTATTTAACAAAGTTCAGAGTCTTTTTTCTGTTGTTGTGGAGCTCCAGGTTGAAGGTCAGGAACTAAGACTGCCCAGATCAACCAAGCCTGCAACTACAGGTGGAACCTAACTGCTCAGGCCTAGGAGCAGAGCCTGAATTAAGAAGTGGACACTGTATGCGTGGCAGGATCCAGGATCCAGTCAGATGGAGCCTTGACCTTGCCCATGGCAGGATGCGGTCCAAGCATCCCTCCTGACCACTGCGTGGCAAGATCCAACCACATCACACCTCACTACTTCCTGACTATAAAACTTGTCCCAACACCTGTTGGGGGCCTAACATGGTGTCACAGGAACCCTCCCCTGCCTCTGCCTCCTCTCTTCCAGGAACAAAACCTGGCAAAGAGCCTAGCTAGTCCTGTCCCAAAACTCCTGCCAAAAGACCCTAGCCCATCAGAATCTTCCAACAAGCAGAGGAATCCATCTGCCCCCAAAGCTCCATATAAAAAGAGGCCTCCTACCATCCTTGGTGCAGATGCCATCTTCTGCTCTGCACAGGTAAGTCTCTGTCCCTTTCACTAAACCTGGCCTGACCCTCCCCATTCTCTGGTCTCATCTCTTGCACACCACTGACCTTTCTATGCACAGCTCAGGAAACAGATTTGACCAGACTCCTCCTTGTTTTGGCTGTCAGACAATAGACCTTTCTCACTCCAAAACAAAACCAGTCCTTAGTCCCAAGCATTTTCCCTAGTGTACCTGCAAATGGAGCCCAGTCAGTTCCATTACAAAAGGCTAATAATGTAAGTGGCAAATGAAGATAGAGGCAGGAAACCGCTCCCACTGTTGGAGCAATGCTTAAAGGAACAGAAAGAAAAAAGACAAGAGCCAGCCTCCTTCCTCTTCTAGCTTCACTATTTCCATTACCCACCAATGGCAAAGCCTATCAGGAGCTATCAGGGGTCACTGCCAAAGCAGAAATGTGATTTCAGAGTTATTGGGGGTGGGGGGATGCTAAACCCATCTTCCTCCTCCTTCTTCTCTTCCTCTTCCTCCTCGCCTCCTAGAACAAAAGGCCTTCCTGGCCCCATCCCAGGAGTTCCCATGGAAAGACTCTAGCCTTCCAGAACCTTACTTCAAGGCATGGAATCTTCCTCCCCTTATGCCCACGCAAAAACAAGCCTCCAACTACCATCAGTGAAGATGCCATCTTTACCCAGGTCTCTGTCCCCTTTCAGTAAACTTAGCCTGAACTTCCCCGGGCCTCATTTCCTGGGCATACTACAGAGCCCCTTTCAGGAGTCTTCCTCTCTATATTACAATGGGTGTGCTTGAGGTTGGGAAGACAATGTATACAACACTGGCATTGCGTTCCTCTCTTTCTCCTCCACCTCCAATGATAAACACCTAGGGAAGTGATGATTTTAGTCAGCATTCACTCAAGAAACATACTGGAAAATACATCATACACTGTTATCTCTGACCATATGTAGCACTGATTGTTTCAAAACTAGAGGGAAAAGTAATGCAGACGTTTTAAGGAACAAAATAGTGTTGGTTTAATGATGAACCTGATGAATACATCACTGTACATCAGGTTCTCCGTGACTGGGAGGCTGACTCTGCTCTTACTCTTATGGTCAGTTCTAAGTTATTGTCTCTTCATTCATTCAGAAACATAATTTATTCATTTCAGAGCTGTGTGATATTACAATAGTTTATAGATTACTAAAAAATACACTTGGAAATAAGTGAAGAAATTCGTGGCTAAAGCATATGATCTTTATTGGAATTTCATCTCTAAGTAATTAAAAGATTGATTGTGGTTTGTCAGCAATTGAGACAAATTTGAATCTGTAGTCAATAGAAGATTTCATTTTCCAACTCTACTGCTTACTTATCAGCTATCATAGAGGAAATTTGCAAAATAACAGTGAATACAACACTGCACATCAGGTTCTTTGTGATTGAGTTGCTGACTCTGCTCCTGTAAATGTCCATAAAGATCCCCTTTCATGGGGACTACAATAGGAGGGAGATGCAAATAACTAAATGAGGAAATAACTGGACTGTGTCTTTTTACCCTATGAATTGATTCCTACTCCTAGTGATCACAATGTTGAGAAAGGGAGAAAAATAATTTATCTGCCTCTAGCACTGTTGAGGTGCTTATTCATTTTTCTCAAGTATTAAAGTAAATGAAAAAAATATCACTACTTATAACCCAACCACACCCAGATTCTACCTCACCATGAAAGATCTTCAAATGAATACAGAGGTTACATTATTTCATACACACACACACACACACAGGAGGTAAATTATATTGCACTGGAGATGATCCCCTGCCCTCCAGGATTGATGGGAAAAAAGATTTTATCCATAAAGACCTTAAAGGGTCAGTTGAAATGAAGCTGTTCATTGCCAAGAGAATGGGGCTGATACCTAAGTACAACTCTCTTACTCATGAACATTAATTCTTTCTTCTCTCTTGGAATCTGTAGAGTGTGTTGTATGTGGGGAGGAAGTTAGTTTCTAGTTTCTGCCTCCGTTGGGAAGATAGCTTAATTATAACTCTCCAGGTAATGAACTGACATCAAGCAAAAAAACAATTTAAGTTTATCCTGGATATGGAACAGAGAAACACATTTCTAGTGAAATGACATGAAGAAAAAGATAGAGGAAAATGAAATATTAGACCCATAAGGGACGAAGTTGTTACCAGATAAAGAGGGCCCAGCTGCCTGTCACTATCAGCCCATATGCAGAGACAGGGATAGGATCACCAAACTTTGTCAGAAGGCTGGGATTCTGGAGAACAGTGAGAGTAGCCTCTCCAAGACTGTTCTGTTCTTCCATTTCCAACATTACAGTTTCGTACATTTAAGTTCAAAGTGAAGTCCATGTTAACCTTTATCTTAAACAATAATTGGCAGAACCCATGTTTCATAAACAATAAACAACATTCTTATTTAAAAGTTAATCTCCTAAGTCAATTCACCTAAACTACTCAAAATAGGCATCTCTAGTGTGGAAGCTAAATTTATAAAACAGTAAGAATGGGAGACAGGGGGTAAAGGTCAGATAGGACCCAAAGCGACCAAACCAGCTGTGTCATTTCTCTCCTGTCCTGACAGACTCCATCTTATTCTCATTATATGTGCTTTCATGGGGAGTTTGAGTCTTCTTGTCTTCCTCCCATATTATTCTATTTTCTTCTGTATCTTTTCTGGTCCTCATTCTTGAAAAGAGCCAGACCAGGAACTAACATTAATGACAAAGAAAAAAGAAAGCCTATAGGTGGGTGGGGAAGCACCCTATCCTGTTTTTTCTAAGGGCCACTTGCACTTCGTTTCTAGCAAGTTCAGATAAGCAAGACTCCTTAGGGTCTGCAGCAGGATGCTCCTTTTTCTGTTATCTGTGTGGTTTGTCAGTGGGCTGTGTGGACTTACTGTAAGGGCTCCTGCATAAGAGCTGACTACAGCCACTGCATCTGCCTCCATGAGATGTTCCTTGTTATAGATCTACCACCCAAGGCCATGCAAGTTTCAGGGACAGAAGACAAAACAGACGGTTAACCCATGGAGTGAGAATGAAGCATAGCATGCAATTCCAGTGTAATATACCTCCCCCAGTGCCCAGGAGGAAGCACTTATTCTCAGAAATGGGCTACATAGTCCAGGGGGTGATGTCTTGTAAATATTTAAATATATGGTTTGTGGACTCCACATGTACTCTTTCCATAGGCCCCATAAATGTTAGAAGTGGGTCTCATCAAGTGCTTCATAATTTTTAGTCAAACAGACAGTAATTAACTTCAAATCATAATTATTCATGAGCCCCAGATTTCTTATAAATCTCTAATTTAAAAGTATGTTTTTGTATTGCAGAAGATATATTTATACAACACACAAACATATATACACAAATAGTATATCAATGTTGAATGGAAAACACTTTAAAATGATTGAGGTGGCAACCTCAGTATTACTTATCTCCAGTTGGATGATTTCAATTCAACCTCAACTTGGTGAAATATATTTTAGCCAAAATTTGTTATACAACAATGGGAGGGCAATATGGCGGGCTAGAGACATCACTAGTCAGACCATCCCAGAGGGAAAGAAGGGTTTCAGACAGGAGAGGGGAGAGGAAACACATCAACTGTAGGTCACAGAGAGAAGTGCTGGAGCCTGCCAGACACCTAATGGAGGAAAATTGTGAAGCAGAGAAGGAAGAAGGTAAAGGAAAGATGATATTGAGAGGATCAAGCCCAGAGATGCCCAGGGCCCAGTGACAAGTAAAAGGGGGATCTCTTTCTCCCCACACACTCCTTCCATGACCAGCAGGATCTCAAGTTTCTCAGACGTTTTTCCACCCCTATGGGCACAAGTATTGCAGCAAACATGGACTACTGGGGATGAGAACTTGTATGATCCCAGAATTCAGACATTCCATGCAAGGTTCCCCTCCAAGGAAGGTGATCCAAAAGACCCATGGAAATACATACCAATGAGTCAAAAATGCAGGCTGAATTCTGAGGAGGGTGGCATCTGCAGCTATACTTAGGAGGAGAGAGCCCACCATGGACAGCACTGATGGTAGAATTTGGGGGGCAGGGTGCGTGTAAGATGCGCTGTCAGATTAGGACAGATCCTCCTGGGGGGAAGATTCCAGCACCTCTGCTGTGGTGGAGACCAAGCTCTTGAGAGCTATAAGGCCTCTCCCAAGTGCTCCACCAAAGGGCCTATAGCTTATAATAGACATGAAAGAACATATACCCTATTGTTGCCATATTTGCCATTGGTGTATTTTTCGTAAATTCTTGGCCTAAGTTGATTTCTAGAACTATGAAACTCTGAGGAAAGAAATCACAGAGGTTACAAACAGATGGAAAAACTTACCATACTCATGGGTAGTGAGAATCAATGTTATTAAAATATCCATACTACCCAAGGTGATTTACAAAGTGAATGCAGACAATGATTTGTGATTGTCTGTCCAGGTCTGTTGACAGGCTTCAGTTTTTCCCCCTAGATAAGAATTAGTTAATGTAAATTCAGGGAAAGGACAAGAGGTCATCATTTTCTTCTTCAGTTGGCCTAGACTTTAGACAGATAAGGGAACTTTGGAGAACAACTTCATCCTTTGCTTTGGGAGTGACAGAAGCTTGAGAGACAGGGAGGGAAGGGGAAGGTCAGGGAGAAATTGAGAGTCTTCTTCAGCTCAGAGCATCAAAGTGCCACACTTTGAGGTACTGCTATCTGAATCCCACCATCTTTGCAGAGCTTGCAGTCTAGTGAGGGGAGCTGAAGAAGTAAATAAGTTTGTGTGTGTGTGCATGAACAAGGTCTGACCATGAAGTTTGCAAAGTTGCCACAGTGGACTTTTGGAGGTAGCACTGTACAAACAACTTGGTGAGGTTTTCTGACCTTGGTATTATATCAGTGTCTCATAGCTTTGTTTTTGTTCTTAACATGTGGCAGTGTCTTGCTGAATGGTATTCATTATTTTTGTTGCCTATTTTTGTGTGCCATACAACAACAGCTCTAATCTGATGGTAATTCCAGAAAAATAGTTCCAAAATTGCTTTAAAGGGTGAATTAAGGCACTGGCATTGGTGCATAGCTTCCCAAGGTGAATTTTGAAGATGACCATAGAGATATTCAGTAATGAGGTATGTAGTGCTTTTTCTGAAATAAGTTTACAAATTTATTTATCAGGCCTTGTATGTTCTCCAAGCCCAATGAATTCCCTCCAAATCATTTACCATCCCCTAGAATCATCAAGACCTTCCTATCTCCCTTCCTCCCAAGAAGGAGCTTCTGTAGCCCCTTCCATAGTGAGGTAATCACTCTGATTCCCCACTCCCATGCATGCTAATAAATTTGTATGCCTTTCTCCTATTAATCTGACTTTTGTCAATTGTTCTCAGCAAACCCTAAGAAGGTGAAAGAGAAGTTTTCCCTGGGTCCTTACAGAGACAGGGATTGGTTCATAATGATGTCCCCAGTAATATACCAGGCACACGGTATGTCCTTAATAAACATTTTTTTCAAATAAATTAATAAATATAAGCAATATTCTTTTAAATAAATAATACCATTTAAATAGAGTGGTAAGTAATGAAGTAATGTGATCAAAATGGAACACGTTTGAAGTGAGGACAAGACCACAGGATATAAAGGAGAAGAGGTGTCCATGGGCTGAAGAATCCATTTACAAGAATATCTGAGAAGGGAAAATGTCAGAGAGAAGATTTATTGCCTGTAAAATTAATCTCTGCATCAAAAGTCCACCCCACATAATAGTGATCACAATGGGAAGTGCTTGAAGATATATTAGAACATATTTTTCTATTGTTTCTTTCTCTTTGTTTTTTTTTCAAGTAAGCTATTCTGGAAAAAACTGTTATTCTGTTATATTTACAAATGATGATTTCACCCGCCCCCCTTCACTTCATCAGCAGAAGTCTCAGAAAATAATGGACCTCACGATGACCTCTAGATTGGTGAAACAAATTCTGTTTGGTTCAGCAACAAACTAAGCAGCTGTCTGGCAGTGCAAGGGTTATTTACTATTCATTTTAGGCTAACAATGGCATAGAACAAAGGTAAGCAACAGCAGGGGGGAAGTAAAGACATTCTCCAAGGATGCAGGTAGAACCAGTTCTCAGGACCCCGGAAGGCTTGTGCGGGATGGTACAGAAGAGACAGGAGTTCTAGCACTGAGGAGGCATTCCCTTGCAGAACTCAGAGATGAACTCAGGAACCAGAGTCACTGAGGCCAAATCTAGCAGCAGCTATATTTTCTTTTGCAAACCTAATTAATTACATAAATTTCCATTTCTCAGAGAACTGAAATTTCCAAGTCTGAAATGTCCCTCTGCTCTTAGGGGCTAGGGACAAGGCTGCACAGACCCAGCCAGTGCTTATGTCCCTATTGCTTACGAAGCTCCCTGACACCTCTGAGATTACACATCCGCTCCACCGCCCCCTGCCCAGATGTGCCATACCACCTACACGAGGGTGTTGTCAGGCATAATGACAAGACATCCGAATAATGACATAGTTCTGGGGTGTAAATGAGGCAGCCAGCCTCCTGTGCCATCCCACAACGTGGACGTTGAGTCAACAGTCCTCTGAAACTACAGCCTGTCTTGTAATAAATCTCTGTGTCAAAGATGAGACAGCTTCCCTTTACCTGCCAGATGGCACATGACCTCTCACCTGTCAACAAGGCTCATTTGCAACAACTAACTCCTAGTTATTACTTAAAAATTCCATAGAAGTACAGAAGGCCTGTCCTGAGAGGGCGGTGGAGAAATGGAAGGGAAATCCTCTCCAAGCCAGCAGAGCGCCTTGCAGAGGAGAGGCGAAGCCACCTCTGCACCCCCACCCGCCTTCCAGAGCAGGCCGGTGAGCATGTGCTTCTCTGGGCTTCCCAGGCAGCCAGCACACCAAGACTGCACAGTACCCTGTTCTCACTCTCCACGCAACTAGCTATTTATAACCGTAGGATCCCAGGCTTGCATGGAGCAGTGTGACACTTCCAGAGAGTCGCACTGCTATTTTAGCAATCTCCTAAGAAAGAGCACCAGGCACAGCCTGTCCTTGTCAGGCAGCAGGAGTGGAAGTGTTCACGGAGCGGGACACTGTAATTTGTGCTTGTGTTGTATGTTTTCTTTTTTAACCTGGGATGCCATTTAGGAATCTTAAAGGGACTCTCCCCCTCAGCCACCTCCCCCCAGCCCCCAGCTGTCTTGATTACTGGCTGTGCGTATGCCGGTCAGATCTGGGGATTAATGACGGCTAATTTGCCTGAGGTTGGTGCAGCCCAGGCAGCAGACTTTGTACAACCAGCTTTTGCTGCCATATGGGTGGAAGCAGCTGTTTCAATTACTTTCAGTGCCCAGATGTGTCAGACGAGCCACCAGTCCTCTGCGGGGTACATCAGCCGCACGGCAGCTAATTGCTTCAATTGCGTGTGGAAGTGTGGTGCTGGGTACCGTGAAAGGGGGTTTTGGGGACAGCCAAGTGCCAGCTGTCGTTACAGCTCACAACACCAGCAGGCAAAAAGGCTCAAACTAGACTTCAGCCTCCACTTGCTGGCCCTGGCGGTAGCTGGTCTGCTCTATCTTTGTCAGGTGTGCACAATGCATCTGCAGAGGCAGGTAACTAACACCCCCTGCTCTGAGTGTGCCTACCTCCCCACAGACCAAACAGGCCAAGTTCAGATGGGATTCGGGGTCCATGTTCTGAGGATGCAAAAGAAATCACATTACGTTATTTCAATGAATATGCAATTGGAGCTGGCTATTTAAGTCTGAAGCTTCAAGGTTAGCACCCCTTTCCTGGTGCCCAGACAGAGATCAGTGAATCAATGTGTGTGTTATGTTTTCTTGTGTATCCCTGAGGCAAAAGGGGATGGGAATGAAAGGTCAGCTATCACCTACTCCCTTCTGTCCTGAGTTCCTGAGAAAGGAAATCAGAAACATACCTTAAATGTGCAAAATAAAATGGATTAAGCAAAAATGGAAAGGAGAAACAAATGTCAAGCAAAGATACGGAGAGGTCTCTTCCCATTGTTTAGGATAGGAGTGGTGAGGGGGAAACCTGGGTAAGTAGGAAGCTGTCATCATCATTATAATACATCTATTTAGGAAAAGAACAAACATTTGTTTTGTGCTAATTCTATGGTAATCAGGGTGATTGTACTGTACATAGCTACTGGTTGTTGCCATGGTTATTTCAAGCAGTTTGTGGTTATTAATGGCCTAAAATAATCCACAGTACTCAGTCTGAGACCTTGCATCAGAAACATTAGTACCAATTTCAGTCTTTAGAGCCTGAAATAAGTTTGCTTTCTCTCAGCTTTGTGTTATGTGGCATCATCTAATCTGTATTATGAAACGCTTTCTCTTCAAAAACACCTATTTAAAAAAAAAAAAAAAACAGTTCTTGAATGACAGGTCTACAATATAATTAGCAGAGCTCACCATTTTTTTAATTGATCTATTGATAAATATGTGTTAATGCAGCCCAGGAAAAAAATCCATTGAAAGAACAGATGCGTGATCTGTGTTTGGGAACTGTTCTTACCTGGTCGGGCTGCTCACAAGAGGCTGTGAACTACCCATCTCCACAGCGACCCTGCCTTTCACGCTGGTCTCCCTGTCTAATGTCCTATCTTTGAGTTGGGTTGTCCTTAAATCTAGAACACAAGTACTGATTCTCCCTTTCAAAGTGGCTACTCCAAGCAAGTCACTATATACTTTTTTTCTTATTACTATAGCAGTAGCAGCAGCAGTGGTGCCTGTTTCTGTGGGTTTAAGTACATAATCATCAAGAAGTATATTCCTTAAGAGAAACATCAATAGAACTCTTAGAGCCTGAGTATAAGCCAACATTTAGTGAGATGTCTGTGAAGCTGAGCTCCAGAAAAATTGTGTCAGCTTTTCCCCAAAGCAGGAAGATGGCATGTGTTTCACCTATCAGTTGTGGTATAACAAATGACCCCAAAACTTAGAGTCATAAAACCCCACGGACTTTCTACTTCCCATGCTTCTGCAGTTGGCCTGAGAGGTTCTGCTGTGCATACCGCTCACAGGCACCAGCAGCTGAGCTGGGCTGGGCAGGAAATTCTCCAGGCAGGCCTCCAAGAGCCTGGCGCTCCTGCCCATATCGCTCCTAAAGGTGCCATGTCTTTTGCACATGGCCTGGCTCCGGCAGAGGAATCCAGTCACCCTTGTCAGCAACTCCAGAGAGTCAAGTCAGAATCTTCCTTCCAGACTTACTGACTTAGCCTTGAAGCTGCCACAGGCCGTGCGGTCACAGCATCAGCCTCAGGGTGTCTCTTTGCAGAAGATGGCCTGTGTGCTTGGCTAAGCTGGAGGGACAGTGGTTGCTGTTTAGAAGCCTCACAGTGTGTGTCTGAAGATGTGCAGACGTGGATGAAAAGATTGTATTTGAAATAAATAAATAACTTAGATTATCTTCATATTCATTTCATGCAATTTTTAAAAGAAAGCAAAATGAGCAAACAACTTTAATTAATCTCATTATCCACCATTTTTTAACAACACATAGAATATTAAAAAAAGAAAGAAAGAAAGAGCAAACAGAGGTTTTCTTCTTTCTAAATCTCTCTTGTCCTTAAAATTGCCAAAGAGACTTTAAATAGTAAAGATTAAAAAGCAAAACTTAACTCCATAAGAGAGAACCAAAATTGTCCTTTATAGGTGGCTAGAAAAAGAATTTCTCTGCAAATGTTCTCATTCTTGTCTGTGCTGGGTCTTGGCTGAACCAAGTGTACATGTTGACTCTAGGGTTTCCACGTGCCACGGTTCTCCTGGGAAAACGCTGCCTCCATCTGATTGTGGAGTGTACTATGGATTAGGAATCCCTCCCTTATCAGAGCCACAAGCATCTCGGGGGGCTGTGATGAATCAGGTGAGTTATCTACCAGGAAATAGTGCCCTTTGCCAGAGCAATAAGAACAAAACGGCAATGTCACCAAACTTTCAACTAATTCAGCTTGAAACTCTTAAACAGAATAAAAAATTAACCACATGCACAATAGTGATTCACCAAGGCTGCATGTTAGATAGAATTCCTTAGAAAAGCGTTTTTTAAACATGCAGAGGTCCCCACCCTAGGCCATTAAACTAGATTCACTGGAAGGTGGGCACCCTTGATAATGTTTAACAGCTTTCTGGGGTGATTCTAATACGTCCAAGTGAAGTTAGAGAAAAGAATTCCCAGCTTGTCTTTCATTCTAACTTTGAAGTAAGTAACAAAACATTGTACTAGAAAGGTCAGTGTTTAACTCTCAGCGTTCTCTTTTACAATTAACAATAATAGCTAACATTTATTGATTGCTGATAGACACTATGCTGAGTTCTTGACATATATCATCACTATTTCATCGATAAACCTGAGTTAAACACCAGGGTATTCCCACTTTCCAGATGAAGAAAATGTAGCCGTGAAAGGTTAGCGAGGGCGGCACCTGTGGCTTAAGGAGTAGGGCGCTGGCCCCATATACCTGAGGTGGCGGATTCAAACCCAGCCCTGGCCAAAAAACTGCAATTAAAAAAAAAAAGAAAGAAAGAAAGGTTAGATGCCCAACATCACCAAAAAAATAAGCAGAAAGTTCAGATAGCAACAGCAACAGTTCACCGCACAGTGCACATTTATTTTTAAATTTTTATTTTGAGGAAATTGTAGGCTGACGTGCAGTTGTAAGAAATAATACAGAAATCTCATGTCTCCCTTACCAGTACCATTTTGTGTAATTACGGTAGAAGATCATCAGTAGGAAACTGATACAACAAATTGACGTCAGGGAAACCAAGCGACCCTGCTCAGACGTCAGCAGTGTGTGTGTTAGTTTGAAGCACTATTATCACATACAACCTAATCGCATGACACATACACGGGACTGCTAGCGGCCACTGGATGTCAGGCAAGGCGCTGCTGGTCAGGCCCTAACAAGGCCGGATGAGCCAATGTGCTGACATCCAGTGATTGTTTATTCACTTCCAAGGTTACCGTCATAGCCAAGTTGGGCGACTGGATTCCATGGTACTAGTCAAGGACCCAGAGCACTCTGTGTACCTGGTGATGTGTCTACTAACTATAAAGTTACTCTAGAGTAAAGCTACTCTGAGGATATAACTGTTTTAAGATAGGAATACATTGTATAGCCTATGGGGAAGAATCTGTTTAATGCATACTGCCGATGCTTACTCTTACTGAGAAGAATATAAAAGTAACAAAAAGAAATAGGAGAGCAGAACATGTCTTTGAGGAGATGTCCTCATTATCCTCTGGAATCGCTGGCTTTTCTGTAAATAAAAATAAAACTGTTGATCTTGCACCTGCTTCTCTGTTGATCAGGCTTGGGTGACAGAAGACAGACTCCTTGGTCGGGCAACATGGCCACAATAAAGATACGATTCCATCACACGAGCGCTGGGTGCTGCATCTCATAGCCTGTCACCTTCCCCAGCTCCCAAAACCTGACAACCACAATCGCTAATCTCATCTCCGTCTCTGTAATGTTTTTTCTTTTTATTTCATGAGTGTTATGCTAACAGAATCTTGTGGTATGTAACCTTTTGACACTGGCTATTTCCACTCCGTAGTTTCCTTGTGCTACATCCAAGTGGTTGTACCTACCAGACCCGTTCTGGTTTGAATGTTTTCCTCCTCCCAATCTCATGTAGAAATTTAATAACCCTGGTGGATGGATTAACGAGTTCTTGCAGGAGTAGATCGGCCCCATGTCTCGATCTCTGTCACCGTCTCTTTGCCATTCTGCTCTGTGATACCATCTGTATCTTACGCCTCAGCAGGAAGGCCCTAGAGAGAATCTAGCCCTAGATCTTGAACCTCTCAGCCTCCATAACAGTGAGAAATCAATTTCTGTTTATTATAAAGTACCCAGTCTGTGGTAATCTGTAATAATAGCACAAAATGAACTGATAGAAGTGGTTCTTTTTTTTTTTATTCCTCAGTAGTATTCCATGGTTCAATGTGCCAGAGTTTATTTAAACATCCACCATCAGAACCCATTTGAACGTCTCAGTTTGGGCTATTATGAATAAAGCTGCTGTGAACATCCATATACAGGTTTTTGTATTATGTATGCTTTTACTTCTCTGGGATTAATGCCCCCAAAATGCAATTGCTGAGTTGTATGATAAACACATGTTTAATTTTGCAGGAAACTGCCAAATTTTGGTTTCAGAATGACTGTGCCATTTTCTATTCCCACTAACAATGTTTAAGTGACCTAGTTTCTCTATATTCTCACCAGCATTTGGTGTTATTATTTTTTATTTTAGCCATTCTGATAAGTATATAGTATCATCTCACTCTGGTTTGAATTTGCATTTCCTTAACGGCTAATGTTGTTGAAACTATTTTCATGGGTTTATTTGCCATCTGTATATCCTCTACAATGAATTGTCTGTTCATGTCTTTTGTGCATTTTCTAAGTGGAGTGTTTGTTTTTTATAGTTGAGTTTTGAGACAATATATTCTCCATGTAAGTCCTTTGCTAAAAATCCTTTTATCCTTTTCACAGGGTCTTTCACCGAGCAGAAAGTTCTAATTTTGATGAGACCAGTTTCTCAACATTACTTTTTTATGGATCATTGCTTTGGTGTGAATCCTACATACAAGATTGAAAGTGTGACTTTGCTCAGACAAAGAAAATGCTCTAGACCTTATACTCTTTGTCCCTAGAGTTTGGATAACAAGATCTAGGTTACAGAGTGAAAATGAAGTTGAATAAAATAAGTAATATACATAAAGTATATGCTGTGGTGCGTGGCCCATAAATGCTGTGAGAAAATAGTAGCCATTTCTCAGAGGCAGGGAACATGCTAGAGAATGCTTTCCTCACTCCTTTTATTTTGTATTTCTATTCATCGTACTTGTAGCATGTTTTTCAATTCATGAAGCTCTTTCATTTATTTAGTAGAGCCTCGTAAGAACCCTTAAGTAAAATAACTTTTTTCTATACAGATGAGGACAGTATAAGCTAAAGGGACTTGTCCATGTTCACTCAATAAAAGATCACAGACATGTGGCACACAATCAGTTTTTCTTAAACCAAAGGTGACATGACTATCATTTCACACATTCCCTATCTTAAATGACTTTATTATTAAATATTTAACCATATATATATATATATATATATATATATATTTTTTTTTTTTTTTTTTTTTGAGACAGAGCCTCAAGCTGTCCCCCTGGGTAGAGTGCCATGACATTACAGCTCATAGCAACCTCCAGCTCCTGGACTCAAGCGAGTTTCCTGCCTCAGCCTCCCAAGTTCCTCCCCAAGGTGGGAACATAGGTGCCCACCACAACTATAAAATAGCCCACCCAGCTATTTTTTGGTTGCAGCCATCATTGTTGTTTGGCAGGCCTGGGCTGGATTAGAACCAGCACATTAGGTGTATATGGCTGGCACCTTAGCCACTTGAGCCACAGGCGCCGAACCTATTTAACCATATTTTAACAGTCATTTTCATAATAAAGAACAGTCTCAGTTCCGAAGGGTAAGTAATAGGGTATGCCCCACCTCCCTAAATTCTTTCTTCCATCACCAATTAAATACTAAGAAAGTAACAAATCCTTTGTTTAACATCTAACAATTTCCAACTCTCAGAAAGATTGCCTGATTGTTTTCTTTTCTTTTCTTTTCTTTTTTTTTTTGATATGTATGTTTATGTTTTTTTTTTCTTTTATTAAATCATAGCTATGTACATTAATGCAATCATGGGGTACAATGTGCTGGTTTTATATACAATTTCAAATATTTTCATCAAACTGGTGAACATAGCCTTCATGGCATTTCTCTTAGTTATTGTGTTAAGACATTTATATTCTACACTTAGTAAATTTCACATGTACCCTATTTGGGGAAAAATTCTGTTCACCCAACTAAATATTTGTGGGGCTTTATTTGAATGCTTCCTGTGGATCAATTTATATGTCTAAAAGAGTAATGTCTTGTATGTCTACAGTGAAAACTCCATCACAGACACTGGGGGAAAGGCACTTCCCAGAAGGAAAGGGATAATGTATCTGAAGAAGAGGAGAACATAAATAAATTAATTAACTAATCAATTAGTTCATTAAATTAAGTTAAATATTTCTATTGCAGTCTACCCCTTGGATTCCCATTAGACATGATTCCTTCTTCTCATATATATGAAATTTTTTACAATGTTCTGGACTTCATTAGCATGATTTTGATGTTACATGCAAGAGTATTTTTTCTTCTTTTCGAGTATTGGGTAATTTTTCTCAATAACATGCACTACCATACATGTATTTATCTCTAGGCCTTCCAAATAGAAACAATCTACCTAGTTTATCCAGAGACAATTTCACAGGTTCATTCTTTCTTCTCAGAGGTATTTCTATTCTTTATAGAGTTTATTCTCAGTCAGATGTGTAGCCCCTTATGCCTCTAAATGTACTATTTATAATCTTAATTATATATTAACTAATCCTGACCATTTAAACAAGGGTGGGTGAAAAACAAAAATAATCTCAGTAACATTTTCTATTTATGAAAGGGGAAAAAATCAAATTGTGTCAATTGCTGTACTAACTATATGTTAGTTCCCTCTAATTAGGAATGTAATGAAATAAAATTTCATGAAAGTCTTTGGGTATTCACCAGGTGACTCACTTTGTTAATAGTGAAGTGAATTCTCTTCTTCATCAATCTAGATTCTCTATACTTTGCCCAAAGTTCTGTTTCCTTCATTTAATATCTTTCAGAGGCAGAAACAAAATAAATAAGGAAAATGCTCCTGAAACAAGTGTGTACCTTTAACATTGCATTTACAGTTGATATGAGACTTTAGAAATGGTTTCAGAGTGTTAACCACAAACCGACAGCATTAAAGTCTATGAAAGTTAAAAATTATTAAAAAGTATATTATTGGGCCTTAACTAAAATGCTAGGTGTGGGGCTTAGCAGTAGACCTTTTAACATGACTTTTAGCTAATTGTGGTATGTAGCAACATTCAGTTAAAGCCCTTCTTCTGATTAAACCTTAGTTATCTATGCATCAGTTTGAAAATGATGATTTTTCTAAGCTTTCCTATAATCAATTTATATATGTATATATAAATTTGTTTAAAAATAAAGTTCTATTTATGTTTATAAATATATGCACATGTGTTCTTATAAATATATTTAATATATTGTATTGCTATGTATTTGATTATTTATAAGTATATTTTTAAGTAAATATACAGAGGCTGCCAAACAGTACACACATTGTAAGAAAAAAAAAACTGTATTAAAATTGTAATACTCTGGTACAAATATCTTTGTTGTAGTGTGATTTTTGGTCTTCTGGGTATATACCTAATAGAGGAATTATAGGGTCAAATGGCAGGTCTATTAGCCCAATTCATAATTGCAAGGTCATGGAAGAAGCCCAAGTGCCCATCGAACCACGAATGGATCTATAAACTGTGGTATATGTACAC